>CAIGRN010002235.1:0-17518 GCA_903798345.1 Fraxinus anomala | reverse complement strand
GGAATTCTTGCAATCTGAAAGAACGTAAAATATAACAGTGACCGAGGATTGCATTTACGATGTTTGTACAAAATCCAATATCTTTCCTTGTATTCTGCATTTGTAGCTAAGAACTATACGATTTCGCAAAGAGACCAGCAGAAATTAAAATGTGCATCAACTAAGAATGAAAGATTTACTCTACAAGATGTTAAACTATCTGTAAAACTGCATCATCTTCCTTCACCATCCTCCTTCACAGGCTACGCTTTGGAAGCCAGGTCCTTGATTATGTGCTGACATTGAAACCTGCAACGATATAAAAGTTCTGGTAGTAAACAGACTTGTCTAGTTTAAAGTATTCTGTTATTAGGATATAATTGAAGAATTTAGAAACCAAGAATTGTCGTTGTAAGGTTTTAACTTTTGCATTGTTGTTTACTAGTACCAAGAGGGGAGGAAACACTGAGAAATAAGGAGAAACAAAAGGAGTAGGAGTCACCGGTTGGATTACATTCTGTAAGAGTCGAAGCAAGGCCATTTAAAGAAAACTGATTTCTAGAAGAGAATTCAGGACTTCTGTATACAGAATAAAGGAAGAAAGTTGATGGTAGCATTACTCATTGCCAAAAATTGAATTCAAACTAATGCAGTTATCCAAGATGTGTAGAAGACATCATGATTCAGTATATAAAACATTCAATACCAGATTAAATCTGTTGATTGAATCCAAAAAACCAGCAGATGTAGCAATTCCACAATTGTTTGGTTCAGCATCCATCTCCAGATTTCGAGTTCTGCGCTTAAACTGCAATCTAAAGGGCAATACCTGCAAAAAAAAAAAAAAATGAAATCACGTCACATTTACAAAAGGGAAGTATAACCATGATCTCACAATTCCCCTACGGAATATAACTTTTGGAAAAATGTCACCATATTTGCCATGGATAGGTCAGCTTAGGAAGATCATCTGACCATTTAACTACCCCTTAGTATATAGGACATGAAATTGCTATTGTCCAAGCAATATCTCAGAATGTTCTCAAAAGCAAGCAGTAGCAACAAAACAAAATAATTCAAGCTTCATAAACTTCAAAAATCAAGATTGATTCAAATGAAGTATATCAGCAAATCCATGAATGATGTTCAAAATAAAAAGCTAGACAATGAAATAGAAAAATTAAGATAGAAAATAAATGCACGTCTCAAACAAGAATAGAATTCAAAAACAGTAATGGTTTATAGGAGTCTCCAATCAGAAAACAAGCAAGTTTAGCTTATTACCTTCTCATTGTATCTAAACTAACGCTTGGGAAGAAAATGCAAAGAAACATAGAATGAAGAGGGAACTTTAACCAATAGAAACAACTTTGTTGAACCTAAAGCATTTACAAAAACGGAAATCATTAAAGTCAAGGAAAATTAAATTTCTTTTAAACATTTCTAGATAAATAAACACCCTTAGTACCAGCATATGAATCTGATCCTGGACCCCTTGATATCAATGTTTGAATCGCCTATGTGAAAACAACAATGATATCAGTAATAGGTTTCGAAAGGTAGAAATGCAGTGCACAACTGCACTGTAAGAATTCATCAGACCTTTTTCGGAAGCCCTTCAGAAACTTTACTTCGATCAAAATCTCCCGAAATGATTCTTCCATGCGAAAAACACAGCTCATAACTTGTAGAGGCCTTAGGAACTAGGTCCAAGAACCAGAATAATTGTCTCCAAATTGGGATTCTCAGTGATCATTAATCGAACAGCACTCTTGAGATAAGAAATAGTATTCATCAATTTTTCCAGCCTTCTAATTCCCATTTTTTACTTCTTTCTTGCAGCTTGCTTTCTCCTTAATGACACTGCCTTCACGTCACGTCACCTTACAAAATAAATTCCCCCCAATAGTTCATCAGTACCCACTTATTTTACATGACTAACCTTAAGCCAGAGTTAAAAAATAGAACTAGTAAATCCCTTCAAGAAATTATATTACATCCAACTTGACATCAGCAAACCAAACGAATATCCGTATCTTTAAAACCTTAACCAACCATGTTTGGCAAATTTTAATTACTCTTTTGTTTGGCGTGTATTAAATCTCAGATCTAATTCTCGAGTTCCAGCATGTTGGCTGTGCTTACAATCATATTTTTAGGTTTTTTTTTTTAGGAAGTTTGTACAAGTTCAATCCATGAATACAATTTCCACATTTATAGAGGTTCTTGGTTAGCAGACGGTACCATTAATAACAATCCATGTGAATAAAACAGACTTACTAAAAGTCAGATGAAACTTAAGAAGTACCAAAATACTTAAAAATTAATTTCCGCATAAGATTTGTTCTACATTCTCAGCTCCAGAGGATTATATCCTTACATCATCCAAATAAGAAAAGTAAGACATTGACAAACAAAATAGACACATAACCACTATTATGACTTAAAATCAAGCATCATCGCCCTCACCAGCCCTCCCAGAAAAAGGATCATGAGAAGGACCAGAATCCTGCCCAATATGGCGCTGCACCAAAGGCTGCAAATCAGCCATAACCTTCTGCTCACGCTTGGACTTCTCCTCGTAGTTAAACATTGCCAAAGCTCATTTGTCTTCAGCACTGTAAACTTGGTTTTCTTTTCTGATACGGATGGCATTAATTCTCTGATGCCTACTACCACTCATCACATACCCAAGAGTCTCAAATTTCTGAATCTCCTCAGCTGAAAGGCCCGCTTCACCTCTGCGAGGAATAAGCTTACCTTGCTGAACATACTGTGCAATAGCATCACCTTCACCAGGCCTAAGTGCACCACCATAGCTAATGTGCCCTTCTGCCCTTGGCAAAGGCATTGGCCCAACAACTGGTTCATTATCCAAAGACAGTTTCTTCCTAGAATCAATCATTTCCTTAAACTTAAGCAACTCTGCATTATTTTCGTCACTCACTTCAGCCTCCTCTACCTTCTGCTTAGCATTCTTTCCATCAAATTCAGAATCGGAGCTACTTTCATCGGGATTGGAACTCTCATTGTTTTTGGCTTCTTTCTTCTTCTTGCTGCTTTGAGACTTCAAAGATGAGGCACGTTTCCCCTTCTTCAATTTACCATGATCACTAGCATTGGAATCCTCAGTTTCACTCGCATCAGTCTGGCTTCCACTTGAATGTCTCCTCCTACTATTGCTCTTCCTCCTCCTACTTCTCCCAGATCTTTTACATTTCCTACTGCTCTCTTTCTTTGATTTTCTCCTCCGCCTTCTCCTATTTTCTTCTTCCGAGTAGTCATCATCGCTGGACTCCTCCGACCCACTCTTGCTCTCAGATACAGATTTTGATCTCCTGCCCTGCTCCTAAAACTCGACTTTCTACTCTTCCTCTTCTTACTTGACAGCGAGTCATCTGATCTAGATTCAAAATCCTCAGGCTCCGACTCAGGTTCACTCTCTGATGAATCGCTACTCAATTTTTTTCGAACCAGACTTTAATTTGTTATCCTCTCTGTTCTCCTTATCTTCTTCAGCTTTCCTGGTAATTTCATCCTCAGGTTCCAAATCCAAGGATTGGTTTGGATCCCTAGGAGGGCTAGGAGTACTATTCCAAATACAGTTGCTGAGCAATTTTCTCAATTTCTGGCGCTTAAGCCTCCTGTACTCTTCGAATTCCAAGCATTTCAATTCTTCTTCCGATTCAGACTCCCTGTGTCGTCTATTTTTATAATCGCGATCGAGAAACGGTTTCTTTCCACCATCATACCTGTTTGTATTTCTTCCGTTGGACTGTAGGGTTTCATCAGGCCCTGGGCTACGTCTAGGGTACGAAGAATAATCAGGAGAAGAGCGACGGTACCTGTTGTAGACGTCGTTAGGCGGGCTAGGACTGTAGCTTGGACTCCGGCTACGGCTAGGGATACGACGGTGGTAATTATGGGATTCCGGAAAGCGGCGGCCATTTTCCCGATGGATATGAAGGCCGCGTTCTTCAGGGAATTCTACTGCGGAGGAAATAGGAGAGCAATACAGCATTTTTGTGTTCTGTGGGAATGAAGATACGTTGGTGGGTAAACATAATTTTTACATAGTTGCTCCATATTTTAATTGAACTTTTAGTCCTCAATTTTTATTCATTGTAACATTAATGTTTCCAAATTTCACATTTTTATTCTCAACCTTCCATTAATTATAATATAGAAAACACTCGTTAAAGAGAAGTCTGCAAATAGAGCACATATTTTTAAGTGCTTATAAGTTATAAACCTTATAAATAAATGAATCATATGAAATCTGTGAATAAAAAATATATATGTTTTACAAACTTAAAAATTTAAAGTTTGTCAAATAGATTACATCACATTAAAAGCATTATTTTAGCTCTCTTTATCCATAACGTCGTCCAAAATCCTCTGACCAAACATGTCATCATCGTGTAGTCCATTACTACTCTATTGTCAATATATGTGACACAATGCCAACAAAACACAAAAATGATTAAACAAAATAAACTTCGTTCTCAATAAATTTAGAATCGACTACTTGAATCCCTTTTTGCTGCTGCTGCTTCAATTCATGATTATAGCTTAACTCGAAGATCTAAAGCAACAAAATGCTTAGTTATTCAAATTTATGATAATCAAAACCAAGAGATGTGACATAAACTTCAATTGAAATCTTGCTTAAAATTACAGAGTTGATAAGCAAATTTTCCACAAAAGATACTAAATATAAATGCATTTAAGTGACAATCTCGAAGCATACAAAGGTATAACCCATATGTTTTAGCCACCCCTGGCTTCTCTTCTTGTCGCATCATGAAGCAATTCAACATCAACTCCCTCTGGTGGCAATTGGACATACCTCACCACTGATCCTCTGATGAAGCAATTCCTCACTGAAAGCTGTCACAGCGCAAAAAAGATGAATGTATGTTTGACTAGCTTAAAAATTAGTAAAAGTTTCTTTATGTAACTTTTTTATTCCCAAACACGCTTAATAAATTCCTTTTTCTCATTTTTTTGAAAAAGTTGCTTACTAGGAAAGTATCTCTACCTTACTGTCAAGATAATTAACTTGCTTATCAATTTTATAAAATTAAGAAACTATTTATTCTAAAACAATTTACTTGTAGGTGAACTTTTAAACCTTAGCAAAAGAAGCTCATACTCCCTCCAACATTGCAAAAAGTATGCAGCGAAGCAAGGACCAAAAAGGGGTAAATAAAAAGTTAATTCGGCAGATGCACAGAAATAGATGAGAATGTTCATTTCTAGCTTGAAAAGCAATTATGTTCTCAACCGATCAAAACCAAAAACTCCCAAGAAACAAACAACCATTAGAGTATTATGCAAACTAAGCAATTTTTAGCATTACATCTCACTAGGTCAAATCCCAGTGAAAAAAACCAATGTTCTCAAAACCAGACCGGTACGACAGGGAAAACCATGAACCAATACAAAAACCAGTTCAATTGATACCTAAAAACCAGATAAAACTGGCCAACTAGCCGGTCTGACTGCAAAACCGGTCGACCCGCAACCGATTTTAACATTGGTATTTTCTTATCAAAATTTTATAAACAAACTTCTTTGCTAGGCCCAAGCTTTATGGCCTAAATGGAGTACCTATCTTAATAGTGACCAGCCCAATGAACCCATTTTATAACCTATTTCCCTAGCATTTTAGCTCAAGGAAACCGATGTGGGATTGGGAGGGTATTGATTTAACGAGGTGGAATAGACTTTTTTTATTTTTTATTTTTTTTTATTTGATTAAGTTTTTTCCTTATTTTCTCATTTATTTATTAGAACACACTAAAATGTCATAAAAATATTTAATCAATTCAACTATTAATACTTTCGTCTATATTTTTTGTCTCATTTTCTATTGATATTAGAAGTGGACCTAATAAAAAATAATTGCAATCAAGTTTATTAAGCCATTGTTTGATGGTCATTATTTGAAAAAAATTTTTTTTTTTTCAACATACTCATTTTCAACCACATATTTAAAATTTTCTGCAGGTAAACCCAAAATTTTTCTCTACTTTTTAACCACGCATTTTTCTGAAAATCACTATTCAAAACATTGTTTTTCACAAATAATGACAATCAAACAAGGGCTACGTGATTTTTATCTCTATATATATGTCATTTTGAAAAAAAATAACATATTTTGTCAAATTCTTTTATATATTAATTATTTTATTAATTATTAGTGGTTCAACCCTAGTTCGAAGCTAGTTCAATCTTTCAACCGTTGACCCTTTCCAGATCAATGGCCTGGTCGATTTTCAAAACATTGAAAAAAACAATTGACCCCAAGTTGTATGGAGCATCTCTTTACTTCAATGTAGATTAAAAAAATTTTGAGACACTCACATAATAGAACGACAAAAAGGATAAAAGAAAGTGGAAGCTCAGGCAACAGTGTTTTCACGGATTTTCAAGTTTTTTATGAACTTGTATGAAAGACAAAAAAGTACTACAATGCGACAACACATCCAATTGACAATTTATTACTGAACATTGGTTTCACTAAAATATACTAAAACCATCAATAGAATGCATGAACATATGACGCTTTGTTTTGGAAATTGTACTTAGCTCAATAGGCAACAGTGAATACAAGATGCAAAGAACAAACTAAATTTGTAAACCTCAAAAAGCATGGGAAACAACATACAAGGTAATCACCCACCCTCACATGCTGCAAATCCTATTAACAAATAACATACTTGATTCAATAATGCCTCAAGCCTTATCCACAGTACAGGTCTAAACATGACATGCTCCAGAATCCGAAATCAATTTGGGAGGGAAGGGAAAGGGAAGCAAGAGAAAGTATACTGATGGTCCATAAAAGATGAACTAAAGGCAGTCCACTGTAGATTGGATTATAGTTAACGTTAGAATCAGATTTTTTTCCCAATGGATTAGATAGAAAAAATACAACATTTTTTCATTTCTTCTTATTCTGTTAGTTATGTGAGTGAGGTTGGATTGTGCAGTGGCATTAACTTTGGAATGCTAAATAAACTCCACTGTTTGGAAAAAATATATAGAAGTCAAATGAACAATAGAATTCCAAAATGAAATGACTGACTAGGTTCAAAAGCTAAAATATTTTCCTTCCATATGCTTCAATTTAAATGGGAAACTCACTTCTATTACCACTCGCTAATCCTCATAATTGAAATTACATTTTTATTTCCAGGAATCAGAGGTGTTATACAATTTGTAGTCACGTGTCCCCCAAATAAATACCTAAAAACATATTTCAAAATTATTCAGCATCCAACCGTTTAAGTGAAGAGAGACTTCTTCATGTCACCACACATTTGCAATAAGAGTGAAGGTTTCAATACTCCATATAATTCAATAATCAAAAAGCGTATTGTGGGTGCTTATGTACTTTATGCTTTAGTATTAATAAATTTATCATCTTAGTGGTGGTTTAAATAAAAATCATACAAATAGAATGGAAATCATACATAAATATTCGAATTCATCACAACACCTTTCTATTACGTAGAATTTTGTAAACATATATATTCCTATAAACTTTGACATCCAAATTGCTACCTTAAGTTTACATAATCTTTCATATTTCATCAGGTAGGCAGGACAAAAAATTACAAACAATAGCAAATTCCAGGACCATACATCTTAAAAATGCAACACGGTATAAAAATAAAACTCAACTTCTAATCAAGAGAAATCATAAACTAAATGGCATTTAGTGCCCAGATAATGCAGTCATTCAACAAAATAAACATGTATAAAAAATTGACTAAAGAGAGAAGGCTTATCGTAAGAACATTTTATGTTTTCGGTTTCCCTGGATGCTTTGGAACTTATTAATCAATTTCCTTAATAAAAAATCCAAAACCCTAAAATGAGGAAGAAAAAAGGGAATACCATGTGGGGGTACTTGTCTTGATCAACAACCCGAGTGTTTTCGAGCTTAATGTTGAGGTACTGATCCACAGAGTGTAAAGTGCCTCTTAACGCCAAATCGTTCTTCAATTCCACAGTTACTTCTCGACCCACCAAATCCTTGAAGTACGAGAAGAACAGCTACAATCAAATCAAAACAAACCCAAGATGAATAACAAGAAGCAATTGGAAGATTCAATAAAGTAGGAAATTTTCAAAAGAACGAAAAATAGCCATAGATTTTATGAAATTTTACCATTTTGTGTGAGAAAATTGGTGATTTTCTCGATCGCTGTATGCTAAAATTCAAGTTCCGCGGGGGACAAGTGCGCCTTGAAATAGTTGATATACTGGAAAAAAGCCCTAATTTTAAGAGGGATTATTTGTAGGACACCTGTGTACAAAAATTTATAAACATAATCCTTTTAAAAGAGTATTCCCTTAAAGAAGATTTTTATAAAAAAGTTTTTTAAGTGATGGATTTTTGTGAAATTTATTTACTTTTATAAATTCGTAGGAAAATAATAGAGTTTTTTCTTAGATTTTTATTTTAAATTTTTAAAGATTTTTGTAGACACTCGTATGACTTTTGAAGATTTTCAATTAAAACGGAATTCACTTATATCAGTACAATAGTGAAATCTTGAAAGTTCTACATAAAAAACGGAGGATCAATTTATTTTTTTATGCACTCCAACAACGTTCTCTATTTTGACTCTTTATTTTATTTTTTCAATGAACATTTATTGACATTTCATTATCTTTTCTTTAACATGATTTTTTATATGTCAATGACCAATCAAGTCAGATAGCATCTTTTGTACTATATAGAGCGTTTTTAAATTTAAAAAGTCAAAAATTTATGCTCTCCAATAATATTCTCTATTTTGACCTTTTATTTTGCATTTCTCAAGAAATATTTATTGATTTCTCCTCATTTATTTAACATAATGTTTTATATGTCAACGATCAATTAATTTAAATATGGTTTGTTTAGTTTAAGAAATAGAATATTGAAATTTGTGACTTATTAAATGCAATCATTAGACATTCAGAATAGAGAGAAGGTTTAACTCTCTTGAAAATACTATTATTTTTACGATTGTTCTACATGAACATAATAGTTTACATTCACATGATGTGGAGAGATAATTGTATCAAAAGTTTTTCAATCAAATAAAAGAGAAAGAAAAAAAAAACTTACTCGCTCTCTTTTTAATACATCATCTATATGTATAAGTAACATTATTCTTATTTTTAAGCACCAACTTTTTGAAATAGAGAGAATTTTGTATTTAAGACTTTAAAGAGCCTCTTGAGATGTTCTAACACTTAATTTTTTTTCTAAAAGAATCATTTTAAACTCAGTACATGCTTAACAGTTAAAATTGAAATTTACGTATGTATTTGAGCTACATTATTTTGAAAGAATATATTTTGAAATATTAAATTGATGAAAAATATGTGATTGAAAAAGAAGGAAAAGTTATTAATGTAATGAAAAATATTACTTTATTGAAAAATGTGTAATTAAAAATGAGTAGAAGAATGAGAACGAAAATTCTAATGTGGTTGAAACTATTAAATAATTGATATTCTCGCACATGTTCAGAAGCTCTATGAAACTTCGACGTGCCATATACCTCGACAAAGTAAATGTGCGGATCTAATTGTTGTTACCTTCCCCCAACAAAAAGAATTTCGAACTACTACCATTTCGGCATATCCAATCAACAAAATCAGTTCAATTAGAAATCAGAATGGCAAGGGGTTCATAGAGTCATTTTTGCTCAATTAGAGGGAGCTGTACATTCTCAAATTTGTTTCAAGTTTGTCCCTCAAAACAGAACCATACACAAATTATACCTCACAATCGAACAATACATAAGACAGAAACATTGAATTTACATCGGCATAATACTGGAAGCTGCAGCTCTTAAAATGTTTCTTAATAACCCTACTAAAGAAGGATCTAAGCTATTCTCTTTCTCAATAGCAACTCCTCCTATAGTCTTTGCTTTACACGTCGACCATTCACATCACTACCATCCATGATCCCTTCATTACCATGCTTGCCAATGGCAATGGAGTGTTCACTTATCCTGGCAACGTACTCTAACAATTCGGTTAGGACACGAGGACAGCTTTCTTTCAAATACTCAAAACCATCCGTCTGCATAACAGCTGTCATATAAAAAAAAGCGTCAATTTGTCAGTAACAATTCATGCAAGACATTACAAACTTAGACTAAATACAATGAAAACTGATTTGTCTCACTCGCTTTTTTCTCAATAAACAAAAATGCAATTTTTTTCTCGATAACTAGAGTTCTAACAAAAATTTATTCATAGGCGGCAGCATAGGACTTCCTGTATAGGGAGAATTTTAATGCATCATATTTTAAATTGGATCGGTGAAGGGATCTTGAGGAACTGGTTGAAGATTGTAAGATTCTATAAAATATCAATTATTTAAAATATTAAAAACGAAGACAATATTCTTAAAAAGTCCATAATGTTAAAAAAATGGAGGATTGTTAGGATCACTGAGATCGTTAGGATCCTACAAAAGGATCTTAAGATTGTAAGATTTTACAACGATAACAACTTGTTTTATCATTTTGGGATTGTCAAATCGTATGATAGAAGATCCATATTAGGGATTTAACATCCATGGTAACAACACCCCATCCACCCCTTCAAAAAATTCAACAAAAACACCACCACCATCACTATAGAAAAGGAATTATGGACTGTGATGGAGATCCTTCGGGATATTCTTAGAAGACTAACCATAAACTAGACATTGCATTTCAGGCAAAAGAATAGGAAATAAATTAGAATTTTGATTTTTCTTCATTCTCATTCTATAGTTACTAGTTCTTCCCACATCTTGTTGGTTTGGTAGCTTTCCTTGTTCACTAGAGATTTTAGTTGCATTATAGACAAACTACACTTTATCGAATATTGAGATATATTAGAATTTTATCTCTCCCTCTTATTCTTCTAATTCTTACCTTGCTTCTTACCTTTCTTCTTCAGTTTCCATTTAATGTGCTGTGTATCAATTGTTATCAGAACATGGTTCATTTCTCAACACTATTTTTCACGGTGTTCATCATCAAAAGTGCCATAGGGATACAATTTATTGTTCTCTTATACACTCAGTCTCTAGCAAACAACAAAACCTACCAAACTAACAGGATGTAGATTTACCTAATCTAACAGAAGTAACTTGGATATAAAAAATCAATTGAATAGATTCTATATTTTTTATTGTTCTGCCTAAAATGCATGTCCATGTTATGGCAAGTCTCCCCATAAATAGCATTGAAAACCACCCCATGTGCTAGCCCTGCTAGGATTTAATGCCTCTTTTTGGACTGACAATGTTAGAAATAGCTATGAAATTCTGAATACGGGGCCCAAATACCAAGTAACTTATAATAATGATCCAAGTACCAAACTCACAAAGAATGGGAACTGTGGGTGTCTTTTCCACATTTAATAGCAAGAGGGCCAAACATTAAAACAGTGTCACATATTATCTGCAACCAACAACAATCCATAGCAAAAATAGAAGCAGCAATTGGTAGCAAATATATAAATAGAAAACTAGGCTCTTAGCTTGGAGAAACTCTTTACAATGTTGCATGATTTTAAATTGGGGAAACCTTATCCTACCTTTTGATTTGGGCAACGAAAAAAGGCACTCAGATGCTGCATTTTCTTAAAAACATTAGTAGACCAAAACAACTACTAAAAAGATCTAAAGATACATTGCTGTCTTTGTCTCAGAAGCGCATCATAGAAAAACTATAAAATCTGCTGATCCTACCTTGATTGTAGGATCCCATCTCCCAATCCTACTATCTGAGTAGCAACTAGCAATTCTTTTATATTCAGCCTCAAGGTATAAAAGCAAAAAAAAATCATAGAAAGTGCTATGATCATACGTCCGATCATATGGACCTCCTAGTGAACCCAACTCCTAAATAAGGTTATATAAATCCATTGTCTAGATTTATATCATTAGTTCCTATAAGATCGTGATTTTAATGTAACTGGAGGTGAGATGATGTTGTCAAGTGCCAACAGCAATATGGCAATGGCCATCGTTCTTGGGTGTGGGATAGAGTAGGTGAAATTTTTTTTCTTAAATATCTGAAAAAAGTAACTAAATAAAGAGAGATTTTGTTTAAAGGAAACATGTAGAACTAATTAATTTGAAGGAACT
Organism: Fraxinus anomala; assembly: GCA_903798345.1. Classification (NCBI taxonomy): domain Eukaryota; kingdom Viridiplantae; phylum Streptophyta; class Magnoliopsida; order Lamiales; family Oleaceae; genus Fraxinus; species Fraxinus anomala. The sequence goes on along the minus strand of CAIGRN010002235.1, from coordinate 5,376 downwards.
CTGACTCGTCAAAAGTATTGCTTCACATACTCCAGTTACTTGGTAAAGCATGTGAGTCGTATAACAAGGTGGAAATTGAAATGTAGACAAAAGATCTACCTCTAAGATTTTCAGGCAATGCAACAAATTTGAGACACACAGATTTCAGCTGGAAACAATGATGCTGATCTGCCAATGCCAGCGTATTTGCAACAGTATTTATAGCAACATCCTCACAGAGATTAGCCTCACAAAGCAACTGGAGCCTATCTAAACCATACCGATCAGCAGCTGCAAGCAGATGCTGTGCCATCAAGGTTGAAGCCCATTTCAAGTTCATACCAGTAAGTTCTTCCATGTCAGGTAGCACATCCCAGTATATAAAATGAAGTAGGGCCTACAAGACAAGTGTGACAGAAGGAATGAATCAACATATCAAAATCAACTAGCGGAAAAATTTCTTCATGAACAAACAGTTCAAAACAGATTGAATCAAACAGGTCATCTCCCAATCTGACATTTCAAGTATTGCTAAAAGTCGATAAATTGCACAAAGTATTGCTTGTTTAATTATGCAATTGAAAAGAAGACAAGATGAGCTGCTAGATGCTCTCCCCCGGCCATGACTGTCACAATTGAAATTGGATACATGGACAAAAGAGACATGACTGATAAACTAAAACCAAATGCCACATATGTAAAACTGAATAACTGCATGAACTAGGCACGTTGTTGATGGCAAAGAAGTAGAAGCAGATACAATGCTCAGTTTGTGCTGTTTAACTCACTTGAAACACATAAAAATTACCTGAACAATTTTCAAGCTTCAAAGCTTAAGTTTCATTTTACTGGTCATTACCCATGTGATACCAAAATTCTGCAGGAAGTGATGCAATTGTTATAGTTATTGAGACATTTCATTGATATTTACTGATGCCCAATATAGAATATTCAGTAGCTTATTCAAATAAACCCAAACTGCCAAGAAGAAACCAGACCCAAACAATATCAGCTAATCTTCAAATAATAGGTGGAGCCTCAAGTCGGTAAAATATCATCATCCTAGTGCTTGCTTGGCTAAGCTTATATAAGTGGGTTCCAAGAAATGGGTGGTAAAAAATAGTAGAACAAAAGTTGTGATCTTAAGGAATGTATGGTTAAATGTTGTTTGACAAACTTAAAAGCATTTAACAGCTTTGCCAAACATACACTGTCCAAACCCGATGGTGTACACCTAACAACAGGGTCCCCTATGAAACAAACCAAGTCCAAGCTATCAAGCCAGATATAAACCCACCTAGTTTCCCATTTTTACATTATTACAGAAAGGCGACTTGTTTCCATCACTTTTTCAATAGAAAAATAAGCCATTTCCTCAGTTAAATTGGTTTATTGCAACACAACAGATCAAATACCTCTGCCATGATAACCTTCTTTCTTACTCCGTTTTGGTTCGAAAAAGCAAGCCCTACAGCTAGAGACTTTTGAACCCTAGGCAAATCGCTATATCCTAAAATAACAAATTCAATGCAAGAAATTATTGAACTTCTCAAGTACAATACTACTTTTTTGGACATATTTCTGTGAACAATATTTACCAGCTTTGCCTACCCTCAAATACATATAGGCAAATGACAGACTGCATGAATGATACAAGCGCAGAAAACGTCAGTTCGCCCAAAGGCTGAATACTTCATATTAAGAATAAACCATTTAACAAGCATGCAAAAAATTCCAGCAATGGAATAAAAATAACTTATCGACTGTTAATTACAGAGAGGGAGGAGTTGCACCAGACCTTAAAAACAGGTGCCTCCATGTCTTCTACTTTTATACACTGCATATTTCGATCCTTCATGGGACCATATAATTGAGCTCTAAATACTGGTGAACGAGCAGCAAGTACCAATTTGTGAGCCGAAAAAAATTCACCATCAACTTCAAAATTTACATCAGTACCCTTTCCGCTTTCCAGCAGCTGTCCGAAATGCTGACCAATGTCAGATGGTGGCACTGGTATAGAATAGATCTTAGGCCCCTCGGTGTTAGACCTAACAACGCCAACACAGCAATGTACTTGAAGGCAATCATCCTTCAGGTACTGTGATCCTTCCAGAGTAGACCTTTTGAAAAACCGCTTATATCCCCTGAAGTATCGAAATTACAACATTTACATTATACCAATAATTTCCCGTTAAAAGTTCATTGAGATTGCATGTTGAAGGACATGAATATGAAGAGCATAACTCTAGAAAGATAACTTTCAAGAAAATTTACAAAAACTAGAGTCAAGACACAAAACTCTACCATGAAGCCCCCATAACTCTCACAGAAGCATTGCTCAGTTCCTTTTCCAGGAACGTCAATAAGAATAAATGAATAAAGAAAGAAAATATCAAAACAACCAAAATTACGTAAACTAACATGTATATCATTTAGAACCTCCAAGAAAATCTTTAAATATAACATGCTGGAGTTAACCCTTAAAATTATGCTCCAAGGACTCTTTAAGCGCCCGTTTGGCCCCCATTGAGGGATATGAATTTTTTTTAGAATATGTGGTTAAAAAAAAGGAAAAGTTGTTGGAATTTACGTGTAATATTATTTTTTGGAGAATGTGTGGTTAATAAGAAGAGAGAAAAAAGAATTAAAATTTAATAAAGAACAATGAGAGCCAAACAGGGCTAAATTAACATTTTAATTTAGAGAGTGAGTTTGGCTCTCCAAATCCACTCTCTATAATTAAAAGTATTCAAAACATTTCAATTTTCAATTGAAGAAAAAATTATAATAATTTGAAGGGAAGCTAGTGAAAATAAAAGATTGAAAAAATTTGTAGTAGTAAAATTAAGTGTTAAATATAAATAGCCTATTAGAGTACTTAAAAATTTTTACTTTCTAAATTTATAGATGCCCTCTAAATTGTAGAATATGTTGTTTAAAAATAGAGATGCTCTTACACAATAAGTACTCATATTTTTCTTGTGTCCATGAAAGGGTAGTCTACAACCTCAGTCAAGTTTCATCTCCAAGGAAACATGGAACAAATTTCCAAGCACGTCAAATTACAATTTCAGTACCCACTGTTGTATTATATTGTTTCCAAAGTAACATAAAACATGGTTTCTAGATTCTTTCTGGCATAACAGCATTTAACAAAAAATCTATTCAGATTCTTTTGTCCTTTTACTTTCTTTTACCTTAATCCCCTACCAACATCAATGATATGTGTGCATTCCACATAGAAATGGGATGTTTGGCTACTTAATTCTTAACCAATATTGAAGAGACATTTTCATTTCGTGAGTGTCTCTACAACTTAGGTAGTTAAAATACGTTATAAGACGTTGGTGGGGGGATGTTAAGACAAAAAAAAAAAAAAAGTATTCCAAATATCCATCTATATTGAATTGCCGAAATGATAAAATCCACATTGATTGGATCAGATAAGGATTTCCTATGAGGAAAATTTTGAAGAAGAGAAAACTGCATAAAGATGGCGTGTACCAATCAAAGCTATTTAAGATGAACTCCAAGACAATCAATTATCAAATTCATTAGCAAAGCATCTTAACCACCTCCTCCAAAGAAAAAGTTATAAGAACAAAAATGGTAATCGGTGACAATATATACCACAGTTGACCATCCAGTCTATCCATTTCCTTTCATAAACTATTCCAGATTTTGTATCGCACATTCGTTATAAAAGCCAAAAGTGACAGCATATACCATAATTAACCATCCAGTCAATCGTTTCCTTTCATAAACTATTCCAGAATTGTGTAGTACATATGTTATAAAANTAAAAGCCAAAAGTGACAGCATATACCATAATTAACCATCCAGTCAATCGTTTCCTTTCATAAACTATTCCAGAATTGTGTAGTACATATGTTATAAAAATTTGGCTATTATCTATTTGCATCATAATTAAACAAATAATAAAATGTAACAAAAAAATTGAGCTGAAGTTGAAGAGATTTGGCATTAACCAAAGGTATCAAATACAAATATTACATTACATCCAGGTATAAATTCAAGGCAAGAGGTGACAGAATAAATGACAACTCACCACATGCTGCCTCGGTATTTAAGAGTATACGGCCCACTCTCTAGCGCCCTACCAAAATGGCTATGCACCTTATGCCTCTCACCCCCACTTTGATCCATAAGTGTTAACTCGAAAAGAGCCCTCACGTCCGTGCCCTCACTCGCTAGGGCAATAAAAAGTGAGACATACGTCGCGTTATCCTCCACACTCTTCCCGTCAGGATAGAAATAGATCGCCCACGAGTACCCACCGACCATAAAGGTGTCGGACGCTATATACTTTCCGATCCCAATTCCCTTCGACAATGAATACCCCGTAATCTTGAAATCGTGAGACCCATTCACAGTCTCAGTTATCGATGTCGACGTAGTCACTGCGGGTGCCGACGGTGACGCCGTCGACGACGAGGGCTTGCCGGTCTCCTTATAAATCCTTCCCATGCCTACCATGCACGCAATTTTTCTAATAAAACCTTCCCTTAGTCAAATTACACGACAGATATATAATTTAACTCAATTTAATCGAATTCTTTACACACAAAGGAAAAATAAAAAGATCTATTCAAATTTTAAAATTATAGGGGAAATGTTTGGAACGGCGATCAGATCTGGTGAGTTTTGAAGGAATTTGACTCGGGTGACTGAGAAAGAGATTAGGGGTTTGACTAGGTGCGAAAATCTAGTATTTCTGTTTGAATTAGACGAGAAATCTGCAAAATCTGAATTTCTAGGGTTTCAGATGATATGATGACGAAAATCAGAGCTTTTTTAGAGAGAGAAAATACATACGTAGAAGGAAACAAAATACGAGAAATTGAGGAGACATAAAATTGATAATAGCAGTTGGTGAAAATGGCGTATTTATAAGGCCAGTGTGACAAAAAATTTATTGCCTGGATTTGTTGGCCTACACACGGGTGTACGCTAAAGCTGAACACCAGATTTTGATCATAGCTAGGATGTAGTATAAGGATCATTATCAAGGACAATTCGCATGACATTGTTGGTAGGAGATAAGTTTCAATAGATTGGTCATATATGTTCACGTGATAAGATCATCCATTCAAATGACGATATTTCAACCTCAAGTCACTGCAACACGTCAGCATCACACAAATACTTTGTTTCTCTCTTGAAAATTAGGGCATCACGTAGTGAGAATGTTTCTCCCCATTCGGCACGGCAAACACGCTAACAGTTAGGCATGAGGCCTATTTTACTAGAGTGCACTAATGATATGATCATATGCAAGTATTCTCTCTAACATCCTACTTATAGTGTGCGTGTATGTTAATTGTTCGAGCTTACCAGCCTAAGAATTAGGGGAAGGCTGCCTTGAGGCGTAGT
>CAIGRN010002218.1:0-10331 GCA_903798345.1 Fraxinus anomala | reverse complement strand
GGATCATTGGAAGATCACCTGACTGCATTTAAAGAGGTCATCACTGATTTGGAAACTTTGGGAGTAAAGAATGATGAAGAAGATTTTGCCTTGATCCTATTGTATACGTTGACCGCTTCGTTTTCTTCATTTAGAGACACGATATTGTATAGTCATGATATTCTCACCATAGAAGAGGTGTATGATACTTTGTATTCAAAAGAGAAGATGAAACATCTGGTTTATGAGGCCAGTAATAGAGAAGGCATGGTTGCTCATGGTGGTTCATGAAGGGGCATATCGAAGTATAAGTTCACTAATCGGATTGTAATTACTGCAAAAAGAAGGGACACATGAAGAAGGATTGTTACAAATTGCTGAATAAAGAAAGGTTGGCTGCAAGTCGATATGGAAAGCAATTAGAGACTTCAGGTAAAGCAAACCTCGCAGAGAGCATTGTAAGTTAGGGAGATCTCTTGGTTATTTCTACCATCGAGTCTAGAGGAGGATTGGATTCTAGATTCTGCGTGTGTGTTTCAAATGTGTCCTAATAAGGACGTGTTTACTACATTAAAATTGTTTCCAACGGTGTCGTGGTTATGGGAAACAACGCACCTTATCAAGTTGCTAGAATTGGTACGGTCAGATTGAAAATACTGAATGGGACAATTAGAATACTTGGCCAAGTTCGACATGTTCTGGATTTGAAGAAGAATCTCATCTCGTTGTCTATCCTTGATTCAAAGAGTTATGAGTTCTTTGATAGAGGTAGAGTTTTGAAGGTTTGTAAGGGTGCCCAGATTGTATTGGAGGGACAAAAAATGTCTCAATTATATATCTTGCAGGGTCATACGAAATCTAGAAGAGTCAATCAGCACAGGTTCAGTACTGTGGTAGACATTCAGTTTGATACAATACCTTTAGGAGTTCATAAAAGGTCAGATTTGAAGAATACTGCTCAGTCGAGTTCAAGAGATATGGATAATACAGCTTTGCCACCATCACCTATGGTGTCATTGTATTCAATTGTTAGGGACGGACCCAGTGGAAAAGGGTATGTGGATGCTGATTTTGTTGAACATGTTTTTAAGTGGAGTAGAAGGTGTTCAATCTAGCAATGGGCATTCAGTAAAAGCATTTGGTATTGATTCTGCATTGGGATGTGTTACAGCCTATGTTGATAATTTATAAAATCATTATGGTTTTTTGGGAATCTGAAAGAATTCTACAAGAATAGTGTTTGGATTCATTGGAAAAGGTGGAGTATTATGTTTTGTTGAAGAAATCAATTTTGGTTATTGTTGAAGAGTTAGTTTATTCTTTGTAGACGGATTTTCTTCTCCAGGTGGATAATATTTTGGAGTTTTGTTCGTTGCAATAGAATTCGTCTCAAGGTAGAGATTGTTAAAATTTGGGTGTGACCCAAATTCCTTGTTGAAATAATTGAAAAATTCTAATTGAAGTGCGTGTCAAGAAAAATTCAGTTTAGAATGCAATCGGAGTTCTGTGTCAAGTTGAAGTTATATTTTAGAAGTTCATTGGGAGTTGAAAATTGATATTGGACTTGAAGAAGAGTTCCGGATGGAGAAAATAATTTGTGAACAAAAAAAAATTGGGGGCAGAACACCTGGCTCCACCACGCCGGGCATGGGCGCTGCGGCGCCACCTGACCTGTTTTGAGTTTTCCGCGTTTTCTCTTTTTTTTTTTTTTTCCGTTTTAAATTTTTTTTTTTTTTTTTTTTATCAACAACTCTACTATGAGAGTTTGGACGTCCCCTATATATTCTCTATAAATATAAGGTTATTCTACACAATTTTATAAGTGTGAAAAAATAGATTACTAGAATTATATTATTCATTATAATTTTCTTCATTCTCCATTATTCTTTAAGTCAGTGAAATTTCTTAATTTCTCTATCATATGTCTTGTCTTTATTATTCTTTTGCTTGATCTAGTACTACATTATTTGTCATATAATTTCAACGATTCATTCCGATGATTGATTTCATAAAGTGATATTCAAACAAGACATAATTCTTGTATTTCCAACATTGCTAACTCGATCCGGACATATTAATATTTGTTCTAACAAGAAATATTTTGGTTGTTTCATAACACACTATTTAAACAACAGGCATTTATAATTGAAATATCTTTGATATTTTATCTTTGATGAATTATGAGTGCAAGTGTATATAATGTTTACCATTGAAATTTCTCACAACAAAATTCAAAAGCTTGATTTGAAAAGTAAAGTAGGAACATGTTTGATGTGGACCCAAAGGAATGGGTTTGGACTTTGGAGTGTATATATTCTTCGTTTTGATTCTAGGTGATAAAGTGTAGATTACACCTTTGCCATTAGCTATTTTTTTTTTTTTTTTTTTTGCTTTGTTGTAGTAAGATTCTAAATTAGTTGGTATAAGAGATAGAGGTCACATATCTAGTAAATAGTAGAGTATTATGTTTTGTGTGTGTATTACAAGAGTACGTTTGGAACGTGCATGGAAGAAAATGGAGTGATAGGAGTGAACTTCGAGGTTTGATTTTAGATAATATAGGATGGATGTACCTCCACCAGGAACTACAACTTTTTAACAAAGTGATGATAATATTCTAAATCAAATTGCATTAATTGTATACTTGAGCAAGGAATAAAAGTCTAATGAACACATGCAAACATGGACAAAGGGCAATAAAAAAATAACAGAATTTATATAAAAAGAGGAAAAATGAAATAAAGGTCCTATCAAATTTTTTTAAAAGTCTTACTTTCATGATTTAAAAACCAACTATTCAAAAATGTACATCTGATTTTGTCCATAGTGACCATTGCGATAATTGTGGCAGAGACTCTCATTCCATCACTTTTCCTTCTCTCCTTTTCTCTGTTCGCTTCGATTAGTTATGTCCTTTCAAGGGCAACTCTTTCATTCAGACTATTCTTTTTCTTTCTTCTAGCTCATTGTCGTTTCATTCTCAGGCTTCTAATAAAATAATAAATATGCGTTACTTCCCCTCCTTGTTTTCAATAGATTAATAAATGGGTAAAAGCTTGTTTAAGAATACTTTTAACATAAAATTTAAGTTGCAAGCCTTACAGAATATATATGGATAAAAAAGTGAGAGTAAATTGAGGGTTCACATAATGAATGGACAAAAAATGTGCTTGAAAAGTTTAAATATAATTTAAGGTTTGCCAAACATGCACTAGGATTGATGCCACCCATGAAGAGACGACTTAAAAACCATATCTAAACTTGGATGGAGCTTTAACAAAATATAACACACTCGTGAGTTTATTTTTGGGATGTAATACTTCGTTCGTCAACACTTTTTGGGCTTCATTGTTGAATGCCAAACCCCTATGCTTTTTTTTTTTTTTGAAAAAGTATACTTTTCTTACATCCTACAACTATACAATTCTTAATACAAATACAGAAATCCTAATATAGCTATTTTGTATATTGAATAATTATTTGACTCAGACATTAACTCGACTAAGTCATTAGGTAACTAATTAGTCACTTGTTGAATTAATATGTAGATGTTTATACATAAGATTTTCGAAATTATTGTTCATATTTTTGAAATCTTGGATTAATTACATTATTTTGTTGTTGAAAACAAATAGAAATTATAATATGTTATTACTGACCACGAAAATAATGAATTTTCTTAAATTTGATTATGAAACAATAAATATGGCAACCATGTTTTATGACTGCAGAAAAGGGGTTGTCGAGGAATTGGATTTTATAATACAAAATAGGCGGCATTATCAATTGAGTAACATTTCTAGATGAACGAAGCAGCAATTTTCTGCCGCCATTTTTTTTTTTTATTATTTTTTTATTTTTGTAAGGAATGATTATGGGTAAAGTTAAAAGAGCTTAAGACTTTGGAAAATGAACTGCACTACACCTACAGAAAATGCAACCACAGAAATGCACTAGAGTAGACAAAATAGGAGTGGGTGGTTTTTCTTTTCAATATTTTACTCACAGGGCCCACCCCATGTGAGTATATGTATTTTTGCTGTAGGAATTTTTTCTATACACGAGGAAAAATTCTTGGAAAATTGATGCTTAATGGATTTTTTTTACAACCATGCTAGAAGTACACCATGCTGCGGGCCCCCCTTACTGTGAGGGACTGTACATCATGTTGTCAAAGCACGATGTACAACCATCAAAATCCTTTTTTTATTATTATCTTTTTCCATTTTGGGGAACAAGAAAAGGTAAGTAATCATATCATATTGAGATTTGTGTTTATAATTGATACTGTTGATTTCTTTTGACAAAGATTGATGGTGAGTGTGGTTCATTAAGCACAAGTTTAACTCACATCCTATAAAAATTCATTTTTCTTTTCTCAAATTTAACATATTTTTTCAATAAAATAATTATACACATAATTTTTTTTTCTAAATTTTAACCACATATTATTCAAAAAATCACTATTACAAAACCTATTTTTTCAACAAAAAAAAAAAAAAAGTTTCTCAAACACACCCTAATTTAGCAAGTATACTTTGTCAGAACAATGTAAAGCTTCTCATTGCAATTGGTTGTTGTGAACTGCAGATGTGACTGAAATTAGACGATAATCGATTTAAGAAGATTCAACTGAATCAACATAGTAGCTAGCGAAGATAGTATATGAGTCTTCTCATTCTCCGAATGGAACATGAAACGGCAAGTGAGACAACCAACTTCGAAAAAAAGTGCTAAGATATATCTAAAAGGACTATAGCGTTGGGAGATAGAGAACCAAAACTTTTAATCCCTGAATAATCAAGGGCGTCATATTCGGTTACATGTATTGGATAGCAGACTCTAGTGAAAATCAGTCCCTCCCTCAAAGCTATCGCCTCAGCAACTTCATGTTCGAAACAACCTTTAATTTGCTTAGCAAAGGTTACAATTACCACCCCACAAATCGTCGACTATTTGAATGTATGTATGTGTAAAATAATCATTATTTTATGGTATAGATTATTTTTAAATCTTATTATAAAATCAATTTGTCAAGGTAACTCAAACATCAATAAAAAGATTAGGAACTCGACTGCAAAAATTTTCCCAGTACAAAAATTATCTCTGGCACATATGATAAAGTTAAACAAATAATTAATTAATTACAAAAAGCATATTATTATATCATATATTTTAGGAAAAATTAGAGTTAGCCCTCCAAACCTGTCAATTAGTGTAGTTTTAAAACCCAACCTTCAAAAGCAAGACTATAAGTCCTTAGAGCTTGTTTGTCTCCCATTATTGGGAGAAGAATGGAGTTTTGAATAGTATTTTTTGGAGTATGTGTAGTTGAAATTTAAAATAACTTTATTGGTTTGTGTGTAGAATATTTTATTAGGTGAATGTGTGGTGGAGAATCTTACCTTAAAAAATAGAGTTTTAGATTAATGGTAGACAAACATGGGCTTAAAGTGACATTATTGATTTGTGTGTACAATATTTTATTGGGTGAATNAAAAATAGAGTTTTAGATTAATGGTAGACAAACAGAGGCTTAATTTATTTCAATCCATGAATTTGCAACCAAAATAGAATGATTCTGAAAACTGAAAACTAATAAAATACGAAATTCCAACCGGTGGCTCACTTTTTCTAAGTAATCTTGTCGAAGAGAAGGAATGCGTTTTCTTCCTAGAATAGATCACTTCTTGAAGAATAATGAAATTCTCATGAAGGTGCCTTCAAGGGAGAAAAGTAGGACAGACCCTTTATCAAAGGTTTCAATCAATTAGAAACAAGCTTCGTCACCACTTTCTACATGATTACATAATCCAATTGGACGGAATTGTGAAAGAGTATTGGGCTTCTGTTCAAGTAGTGACTTTGTTGAGCTCTTATATCGACCGAGCAGTCGCTTTCCTGATAAATACATTCCAATCATACGATTCGGTGGTTTATTACCTATTACAATAGTTTCAAGCACACAAGAGTACCAAACTACACGCGCACATCTTCGGCAAATTTGAAATCGTAACATAACTTTTTGTTATTTAATCAATATTTTTTAATTCAGGTTACCAAACATGCTTTATATGAGTTAGTGTGATAGGATAATAAATGTAATTAGTCCATAATTTCATAATATTTCACTGCCTTACGGCTGCATGCATAAATACAATCCATCTGCGGAGTGTCTCTTCTACTTATTTTATTTTTCATTAGTTGACAATACTGACTTCATCTTCTTATATTGGTGATAAATTTATTTGAAAACATGTTCAGTGAATAGGTGGAGGAATCGACAATAAATGTTATCATTAAAATGGTCTATATTTGACTGCACATTTTAAAATGGTTAGGTATTTTATTTTTATTCGATCCAATTTCCAAACTTCAATAGTGGGTTTTACCTGTCACAAGCCAAAAAATACATTTGATTTAATATTTTGGGCATCTCTTTATGATTCAACACTTTATATGGAAACTTTTTGCTAGCCAAATTTCTCAATAGTATGTAGTTCTCTGTATTCTCCTATACGTCAAAAGTGACTCTTTTACTGGCTCACACTTTTTGACCACTTCATCCTTATAGTGGAGTGTTTATTCATTTGCCAATTAGGCTGGTGATCCTCGAATGCATGTTCCACACGTTATTTTTTCTTACACCCAACTTCCCTATTTCTAGCACACTAAGAAAGCTGAAGCCTAAAATATGAGGGTCGGTCATTGTGGTTCTTGTTTATTTCAAAAAATATGTCAACAGAATTCAAATCATCTTCACTCCACGCAAGCATCGGTTGCATATTGGAACACTCCATTAGGGTGCAAACGTCACTGGTCCAAAAAAAGGTTCGGTGATCGTTTGCACTCGGATAATCAAATCAACTACCAGACAAGTAATAAATGAGTGCAAGAGATGGAAGAGGGGCCAAATCAGGGGCAGAGCTGGGAATTTATGTTGCGGGGGGCAAATATTTTTCAAAAAGTTAACGTAGAATAAAATTTACATGTAACAAAAAAGTCATAATATTACATTACCTATTAAAGTTGTGTGCGTCGCAGTTTTATAGCATAAAATTCATCTATAACAGAATTTACATCTAATATCATAGTACATTATCATTCACTGTAGAATGTCATACAATCACAAAGAAAACCATCATTCATTTTGTTACAAATTACCGTCATAACATGTTTCATTTTCTTCCATTTTGAAAAATGCATAAAAAACAAAAACATTTAAATATCCCTATAATCCAACGACAAATGCTGGTGAAGTAGTGTGATGAATTCTGAAAAGCAACAATATAAAGATAAGAAATAAAATTGAAATGTGTTGGAAAAGGATAACCACTTAGCTACCAAAATTATAAAAAGGGTGCGCATTCATGGGCCGATTTAGAGAATGATATATTATATTTCATTGTGGTTACTAAGAAACTAGAGATGTTTGAACTATCGGATATAATTTAATGCTTAGTAGCTCCAACGATTTAGAAATTGTTTGGAAGTAATCTTCTTCAAATTAGGTTTTTATTTAAATATGTTTTTTGAGTTGCATGTTAGATCAAGAGTTATAAGATTATGAAATCTACAATTATTAGAAAAACAAAGAGAAAAATGAAAACAAGCTATTGCATTCTTAATCTCAGACATTTGCCTTTTCTTTCTTTACAGAATAAAGGCTATTCTCCAACGCCGATGAAATAAATGGACTAAAGAAAAAAACAAATGACTTTAATGATTGGACTGGACTAGTGAAATTGTGTTGTTGGGTGTTGGTAGGTTATGGAAATTTGATTGTTAACTGTGGGCTTGGACAGCACTGGGCTACAGCCCAGTGTTTCCCTCCCCCATATCCGCCTCTGGCCGCCAAATCATCTTCATTGCTTGTGTAATGATTTCACATATATATAAAGAAGTGAAAATGGGCCAAATGGGTTTAGTGAAACAGGCCCAAGTTGAAGCCCAATACAAAATTGCCGAGGTTGCTTAGTATAATAGGTTCAATCTAATTAAATAATCAACTTCGAGTCGGCCAATATGAGACCCTTCCGTCACGCACATGCTACATAATTTATAGATATAACCGTTTTAATATCCTTTATTGATATAATCAAAATGTAATTCAGAGATGTCATTCAAGGAACAGTCAGTAAGGTGACATTGTAAGTATTTGTCCTATACAAGTCGAGAAAATAGAGACATAATGTTGTTATATTTATCTTTGTGATAAAAATGTATGTTTAACTTTCCTATTACTCATTTTGTGCAAAGAGTTTAGAAAAAAATTGTTAAAAGGTAGGCACGATAAAATAATAGGACAATGTTTTTGCCGATCACTATCAAAGCTGGAGGACTATAATTAAGTGATAATTTCAGTTTACAATCTCATGGTATTTAGTGACACAAATAACGCTAGATAATTCCTAATAAGAAAATAGACATGACTTTGGAATTCATACTCCTTAAAATTGCTACAAGTTAATTTTTTTTTTTTTTTTTAAAAAAATCTACTCTATTTATTGGTATATATTGTTGGATAAATTAATGTGCATAATTATATACCATTAAACAAATATACGTTCATGCAAATACTAGAGTGACGACTTACCGAAATATGGTACTTTCATAATAATGTGCAAATCACGACTTACTCGAACGTAGAAAATGTGGCAGTCAAATGAGATAAAATGAAGCGAGGTATACAAATGCAAATTCCCTTAAGACTGATTTCACACCCTGCAATGGTGCTAACAAGATTAAATGGACGTCCGCCTCCTAAAATATAATGTTTCTTCCAAAATTAATATAGTACAATATTGATTTTATTGGGCGAACCAATGCTTGACTGTATTCTTTTAGAACGGAAGATAACGAATACTAAATATCAAATAACGAATACTAAATATCAAATACGAAACTTAAAAATAATTTGAAAATTATAATATAATTTGGAGATAAAGAATTTGGAGTGAAGAAAATGAAATTAGGAGGATCCTATTTACAGATTTTTATATTCACTTCCGAAAGATTGCTTCCTTTGGCAAAATTAATTTTAATCATTAGATCGCACAATTTCATAATTGATGGTCTAGATTGTACCTTAATAAAACGTCATGACTTTTTGCTATGCACATTTTGCGCTTGAATTCGAGTTGCACCCAATCGTTACACTTATTGGAGATTTTTTTTTTCAATTCATACATTTTAATCTTTTTATATAACTTTAAATTCCAACATATATTTCGTGAAAATAAAGCGGTATGGAAACCTTCCTAGTAGGTGTAAAACCAACAGTCTAACATGCATCTATCCGTGGTGAATTCTGGAAAAGGGATGCAAATTGACACTGCTATATATTATTATGTGAGAGCACCATGGAAGCCATTTTACTTAAGACCGGGAAAGAAAATGGTATCATATCACTACTAAAAAAAGGCAGATTTTCACTAACAAATAATTATCAATGGATTATTCGTTGGTAAGAGTAATAGACTTTCAACTATGATAATCAGCAATGGAATATCCGTTGGTAAGAGTCCGTTGGTAAGAGTGATAACTCTTTACTAACGGATATTCCATGCCAAATATAGCCGTTTAACATTTGTCTGTTTCACCTACGAATATTCCGTAGTGAATACAAATCAATATTTAAAAAAATATATTTCAAACTTTCACATATGAGAATTCTGTAGGTAAAGATTAATTCATATTACTTACATAATATTCGTTGTTAATATAAATAATAAAAGAATTCAACAATTCACCTATCGAAAATTCGTAGTTGAACGGAACAAATTTTTTCAAAAGAAAAAAAAAATTCGACATCTTCACTAACTTATATTCAGTAGGTTAAGAGTAATTCATATTACCTATAAAAAATTCGTTGTTGATTTTAATCAATTTAATAATAAAAAAAAAAATCGACCCTTCACCTATTGAAAATTTGCAGTAGAAGGTTACTCAATTTTTTCAAAAAAATATTTCAACGCCTTCACCAAGGATATTCCATAGATGAGGAGTAATTAACATTACCTACGGAAAATTCGTTGCGACATTAATGAACTTTAATAATATTTTTTAAAAAAAGTTCACCTTTGATAAGAAGAAATTACTTACAAGGTATGTGTTTATCCTTGAAAGCTGTGCTATCAGTCGGAAAACTACTTTGCAAAATACAGTATCTCTGTCTACAATAGAAGAAGAATACATAGCCATTATAGAGGCATGAAATGAGACTATGTGGGTGAGAGGATTAATTGGTGAAATCAGTGAAAACTTGCAGATGTCTACAATATTCTGTGATAGTCAGAGTGCAATTTTCTTGATTAAGAATCAAATGTTTCATGAGAGGACTAAGCACATTG
>CAIGRN010002203.1:0-10149 GCA_903798345.1 Fraxinus anomala | reverse complement strand
TTGTCGAATTTTAAGGTCATAGTTGGTCCAAATAGTTGGTCACATATACCACACCCCACCACCGATCCCGATCCACCACCAATCTTGGCCACGAATCACCACCAAACACCCTGATCCCTATCCACCACCAAATAATTGGTCACAAATCGACCAAATAGTTGGTCACAAATTGACCAAATAGTTGGTTACAAGCACTCTTCATCCTATCCCGCCGCCGCCGCCGCCGCCAACAATAACAACACAACACCCACCAACATCACCATCTTACCACTATCACCACCATTAACCAGATCTGAACCCAAACCACCGTCACTGCCACAGTCACCAGCGTTGAATCCAACAAAGCGACAACCACCCAAACACCATCACCATGAGCACCACCACCGCCACATCCCCCATCCACGACCAATTGAAAGCACACCCAAAACCACATCAAATCGTGGAGCTACAAATCTCGGCCATGGCGGGTAGACCACAGCCATTTAAACACCACCATCACCACAAACCAACCGCGACGCCGTCATGACTTCGCAGCAAATCCCAGCCATGGCGGGTAGACCACTTGCACCAACAACTTACTGCCATCGCTACCACCGTAATCGCAACAGCACCAAATCGCACCAACACGACAATGACAACTACTGGTCCAAAACCACATATCCGAAAACATAGATCCAAACCACAGATTCAACACATGAATCCAACTCTGCCAATACCAAAATCACAGCTTACTCTACCTTTAAGTCCGTCAAATGCTGCGCAGTGCCCACATCGGGCAGTGCGGAGCATTGTAGCGACGATGTCACTGCACTGCTCACATCAAGGCGCAACTGTACAACAGCGATCGGAGGTGGCATCATAGACGAACACACTCGATGGCTACGACGATCTGAGGGATGAGGTTGCACCGTCTGTGGAGATGGTATCTCGCGGCGATGGTGCGAGGCTTGGCTACCGACGGAGATGGCGTCACCGAATGAGGATGGAAAGAGAGAGTGAGAAGAGATTACGGTGAGAAGAAAGGATAAAGAGAAGGAAAATTGAAAATGGTTGCTAGGGTTTGGGGGAAATTAATTAGGATTTGGATGAAAATTGTATAATTAATATTTAATTAAACATGAAATATCTGATTTTTGAAAAATGAAACTTGTGATCTGATTTTTGAATATAAATCTTGAAAAGTAGGGTTTTGTGTAATTTTCACTTCATTCAACTCAACTCACGTCCCCTGACTCTGGACTCCCCATAAAGAATTGAAATCCCCACCATCAAAACAACAAGGTCCTAAATTTATATAATTGATGAAATTGAAGAAGTGAAGTTGTGGGTATCAATTGAATGAGGTAATTATTAGATAAGTTTTTTAATCTTCTTCTTCTACGGTTCTACCCCGTCATTTGATTTTTCATTAGTATCATCATCTGTTATTGATTTTTCTGTTGCTATTGCAATGCCTTCACTTATTTTTGTAGTTCTACAGTTCACACTCCATTAATCACTTTTTTGAGTTCTACTGCAGTGGCTTCCGCCTTCTTGTAGGCTGTAGATACACTGTGTAACAATGCAGTAGTTCTATTGCAGACTTGTAGTAGCTTCATGTATGTTCTGTTGTAGTAGCTTCCGCCTTCCTATAGGTTGTAGATACATTGTGTAACAATGTAGTAGTTCTACTGCAGACTTGCAGTGGCTTCCGCCTTCCTGTAGTAGTGTAGTTCTAAAGTTTTGTAGTTCTATTGCAGTAGCTTCTTATATTATGTAGTCTATAGATACAATGTGTAACAATGCTCAATGCATTAATCACTTTTTTTAGAATGAGATATTTGAGCTTCTTCCTTCACAGGCTTCACTATTTTATTTCAGCTTGTTCCTTCACTATTTTATTTACATTCCAATTCCTATTATTATAGTCAGTCATGGAAATATTTTATAAAATAAAAGCTCTTGAGGTTGCAGAAAATATTACTTTTACTAATACTGTCCATACTGGAAAAATTTCTTCGGTCTGCCCTTGGGCAGAGGAACCACCGGATGAGGTTGAAGAGCAGATGAGTAAGGAAGTGGTGGACGAAGTGATGCAGATATCCATCTATGCATTAGTAAGTAGCCCCGTGGTAAAGACAATCCGACTCCCTAGGATGATTAAAAGAAGGAAGGTGTCTATATTAATTGATAGTGGCTCCACCCACAGTTTCATAGACGAACAATTGGCTCAATCTATCAACTGTAAGATGTAGCAGGCAAAACCTGCTTCAGTAACTGTGGCAGGGGGAGGGGAGATTGGTCAGTAAAGCTGTGTGTAATCCACTGGTCTGGAAGATGTAGGAATTGGAATTCAAGTTTTAGCTGAGGGTGCTTAAATTGGGAGGGAGTGATATCGTGCTTGGAGTGGACTGGCTAAGCCAATTTAGCCCTCTGTTGTTTAATTTTGTTAAAGGAAGTATAACCTTCAATCATGAGCGTACAAAAATTAAACTCCAGAATGAAGCAATCAGAGAAGAACTCCAGATTATGATTGGTACTGGGAAGAAGAGTGAATTCAAGAATCAGCCTTATGGTATAGTGGCTCAGATCTCTGCCATCACTGAGAGAATAGGAACCAATGCTAGCTGAACTTAAGGCAGTGGTAAATCAATTTCCTATTGTTTTCCTGGAACCCAATAGATTGCCACATACACAATCAAACGATCATCATATACCATTGAAGGAGGGTGCACAACCATTTAAAATCAGGCCATACACTTGTCCTTATGTTCAAAAAGGGGAGATTGAAAAGATGGTTAAGGAAATGAAGGAAAATGAAATCATAAGGGCTAGCAATAGCCCCTATGCCTCCCCTGTCCTGCTAGTAGAAAAGAAGGATGGCACATGAAAGCTTTACGTAGATTATAGATAGCAGAATAGTCTTACCATTAAGGATAAATACCCATGCCAATCATAGATGAGTTACTGGATGAACTAAAGGGAGCAAGATGGTTTACAAAAATCGATTTAAGGGCTGGATACCACCGAATTAAGGGTGGCAGAAGAAGACACCCATAAAAAACATTTTAAACACATGAAGGCCTATATGAATTCAGGGTAATGCCATTTGGGCTTACCAATGCTCATGCAACCTTCCAATGCCTGTTGATTGAAGTATTTAAACAGAACCTTAGGATATTTGTTCTGGTATTTTTTGATGACATACTCGTTTATAGACAAGATTTGAAATCACATTGTGAACATGTTACTGTGGCACTGGACCTTCTCAAACACCACCAGCTTTTTGCTGAAGAAAGTAAATGTTCGGACAGTCCAAAATAGAGTACTTGGGACACATCATCTCGGTAGAAAGGATAGCAGCTGACTATACGAAAATTGCAGCAATGCAGGAGTGGCCTAAACAAACTAACATCAAACAATTAAAGAGATTCCTAGGCCTAACTGGTTACTACAAGAGGTTTGTAAAGGGCTATAGGGCCATAGCAAAAACCCTGCATGAATAAATAAAGAAAGGTAACTTTAATTGGAGTGAGGCGGTTGATTTGGCTTTTCAGGAATTAAAAAGGGCTATGAGTACCACACCTATGTTAGCGTTACCAGACTTTTCCTTACCTTTCATAATTGAGATAGATGCATGTTGTGGAGGGATTGGGGCTGTCCTAATACAAAATAAGAGGCCATTAGCATATCTAAGTAAGGGCATAAACAACAAGAAGTTAGGCCTATCCATCTATGAAAAGGAGCTACTGGCATTGGTTATAGCAGTGAGTAAGTGGAGACATTACCTTGAAAGCCACCATTTCATAATTAAAACGGACACCAATCACTCAAGTACCTACTGGAGCAAAGAGTCATTACACCACTATAACAGAAATGGTTATCCAAGTTATTGGTGCTCGGCTATGAAATACAGTACAAACAAGGGGTGGAAAATCAAGTGGCAGATGCTCTATCTAGAAGGGAGGAAAAGAATTCAGAATGTATGGCAATTACTAAAGTCACACCAGTGTGGATAAGAGATGTGATGACCAGCTACCAAGGAGATAGGGAGGCTGAGGCTAAAATTACCGCATTGCTGCTTGATAGCAACTCAGAATCGGACTACCATTACTTGAATGGGCTACTTAAGTACAAAACTGGAGTTTATATTGGCTCAGGTGGTGACATCAGGAAGAAGTTGATAGTTGCCATACATTCCTCATAAGAAGGGGGACACTCTGGGGTATAGGCTAGTATTCATAGGGCCAAGCAACATTTTTTTTGCCACAGATGAGCAAGGACATCAAAAAGGAGGTATTGGAATGCGACACCTGCCAAAGATGCAAGGGTGAACATGTAGCCTACCCAGGATTATTACAGCCATTACTAACTCCACAGTATGCTTGGAGTCACATCCCCATGGACTTTATCGAAGGTTTTCCTACCTCAGGGAGTAAAAATGTAATATTGGTGGTAGTGGACATATTCACCAAGTATACACATTTCCTACCGTTATCCCACCCCTTCTTAGCCCCAATTGTTGCCAAATTATTCTTGGATAACATCCATAAGTTGCATGGCTTGCCTTAGAGTATTATCACGACAGGGATAAAGTGTTCACAAGGAAAATTCTGGCAGGAGTTGTTTAAATACCTGGGAGTCAGATTATAGCTAAGTTTAGCATACTACCCACAAACTGATGGACAAACCGAAAGGTTAAATCAGCGTCTAGAAATGTATTTGCGGTGCATGGTATACAAACAGCCAAGACAATGGAGTAAATGGCTCAGCCTGGCTGAATGGTAGTATAACACCACCCTGCACACTGCCATTAAGATGACAACCTTTGAAGCTTTGTATGGTATCAAACCCCCTCAGCTGGCCTTAGGGCCCTACCAACAAATCTCCAATACTTCAGTGAATGAGGTGTTGCAGGAAAGACATGAAATGGACAAAATTCCGAAGGAGAATCTAGCTCAGGCCAGTGCTAGGATGAAGTTTTACGCAGATAAGAACAGAAGTGAAAGGGAATTTCAAATAGGAGATTGGTGTACCTGAAATTACTTACACCCTTATGCACAACAAACTGTGGCCAGGATAACCAACAAGAAGCTTTTTGTGAAGTACTATGGACCTTATAAAGTAATTCACAGATTAGGAAAAGTAGCTTACGAACTGGAATTAACTTCTGCAGTCCACGTCCATCCGGTCTTTCATGTATCGTTACTCAAGAAAAAAATTAGGGAGAAAGAAGTTGTATCAATGACACTGTCAACTTTTTAACCTTGGGGATAAGGTATTTCGAAAGGGGAGGGATGTCGTGATGGAGGCACAAATGGGGAAGATCAGTTGAACTGGGGAAGGAAATGACTGAGAAGTGCCAGAGCAAGGCACAGGAATGAAGAATGAACTTCAACGGCTAACTGAAATTCAAATTCTGTATGGCTTTGTTGTATATTGAGTCTTTATTGTAATAGGTTAAGTACGTTTTATAAAAAATTGTTCCCAAAAAGTCAATTTCCTTTATGTTATAATGTCATGTGATGGAGGGAAAGGAATAATCATTTTTAGAGGATCCCGTCTCTGAACTTTATCTCCCTCCTTATTTCTGTTTTCCTATTTCTGTAATTGCATTCTAAATTTTCAATTGAAGTGCTGGGTGTCAGAATTTCACTGGAATGTGTCTAAGTTGTCAAATTTTACAAGTTTTGATTGATAATTTCAACTCATCCATCACAAAAAGCCATAATGCATACAATAGAGAATGCAATCTTTACAGCATCATCTTCCATAACAAATTGAAACACATAAATCTTCAGCACAAAAGATTTTTACATTATCAAATCATTTAACAAAGCCAAACTCACAATCTTGAATAAAACATAATAATATTTCCATTACCATGCTCATAAACAAACCCATCAAAGCTGGAGCACCCAGGTCCACCATTTAGCCAAAGAACAACAGGATCCTTGGATGGATTTCTTTCAGACTCAACAAAATAGTAGTACAATTTCTTCCCATCAACTTCATCGATGGTCACATATCTACAAAACCCAGATAAAAAAAGCGGCAATTTCAAAAACCCATTAACAAAAACAACAAAATAAGACCAAAAAACAAGAAATTCTTAAAATTCTTATCCAGAATCATGTTTGGAAGGGAAAGTGCCACTGAAACCTGGAATCTGTATAATCAATGGACTTTCAGGCACTGATTGTGTTGTATTAGGTTTGGTAACCCAAATTAGGTGGAATATTTTGAGAATATTTTTTCCTTCTTTTATTGGGAAAAATATTGGGAAATATTGTTTCCTTATTTTCACGTGATATTGTTTCATTTATTTCACGTGATTTTACTGGAAAAATTTTATTTCCTCTATTCCACATTATTTTTGATATTAATTCCATCTTTATGGTTTGGTATGCACCTATAAATATGTAGCCCCTCCCTTCATATTTCTTGAAGCAATTTACTACATTGTAAACATTATTGCTCTCTATTGGTTGATAATAAAATCATCTTNAATATGTAGCCCCTCCCTTCATATTTCTTGAAGCAATTTACTACATTGTAAACATTATTGCTCTCTATTGGTTGATAATAAAATCATCTTCTTCTTCCATTAATTCTCTCTTGTGTTTTCTTTACTTTAAATCTTGTCTTTGTGTTTGGTGATCTATTACTTCAATTGTGCCATATTAAATCTCGTTTGGTGAATGCAAAGCTTCATTGTTAGATCCTAACAAGTGGTATCAGAGCCCGGGCGTTGCGAAGTTTTGCTTTTGAGATTTTTTTTTGTGCATGGGTTTCAATGAAGTTTGATATTCTGCTTTTGGATCGCAGTACAAGATTTTCTTTGTGGCAAGTAAAGATGAGAGCTATGCTGGCGCAGATAGATCTGGATAATACGTTGTTGGGATTTGAGAAGATGCCCACAAGTTCAAGCAAAGAAAAGATCGAAAGGCTTTGTCTCATATTTACCTTCATCTATCTAACAACATTCTTTAGGACATATTGAAGGAGAAGACAACAGCTGCGTTGTGGTTGAAGTTGGAGCAACTCTGTATGACCAAAAGTCTGACTAGTAAGTTACATTTGAAGCAGAGGCTCTATTCTCATCGCATGGCAGATGAAGATTCAGTGGAAGCTCATTTGGTCATATTTAAGGAGATCGTCGCTGATTTGAAGACGTTAGAGGTAAAATATGATGAAGATGATCTTGCCTTGATCTTATTATGCTCCTTACCTTCTTCGTATTTGTCGTTTCGGGAACGATTTTATGCAGTCGTGATGCACTCACCGTTGAGGATGTGTATGATGCTCTATTTTCTAAGGAGAAGATGAAGAATCTTGTTAGAGCTACATCGAGGGATGAGCAAGCTCTTGTGACTCATGGTGATCAGCGGAGAAGTAAGTCGAGAGTGAAGTTTAGCAATGTGGTTTGTTTCTACTACAAGAGGAAAGGGCACATTTTGAAGGATTGTGTCAAGTTGCAGAATAAAGGTAATTTTTCTGAAACTCATGGTAGACAATCTAATCATACGGATGAGACTAATATTGCCGAAGACTTTGAGAATGAGGAAGTTGTGGTGTTGACCGTATCTGATACTGTATCCAAGCCTGATGAAGAATGGATTTTGGATTCAGCTTCTTCGTATCATATGTGTCCCAATCGGGACTTGTTTGAAGCATATGAGGCGGTGACGCAATGTGGAATTGTCATGGGAAATAACCAATCTTGCGGGATAGCTGGAGTTGGGAAAATCAGATTAAGGTTATTGGATGAGACGATTAGAACACTTGGCCAGGTTTCACATGTTCTAGACTTAGGGAAGAACCTCATTTCGTTGAGTACCCTAGATTCAAAGGGATACACGTTCTCCGGTGGAGGTAGAGTCTTGAAGGTCCGTAGTGGTGCTTGGGTGGTACTTGAGGGACGAAAAAAGTATCAATTGTACATCTTGCAAGAGCGCGCAGAACCAGTTAGAAGACATTTGGATAGGTTTCGTACCGTGGTGGATATTCAGTTTGGTACAATACCGTTGGATTATAGCTTTGAGTCGAATTTGGTGAACACTACTCATGAGAGTTTGGTTGATATAGGTAATCCAGCTTTGCCACCAGTTTCAGCGATTTCATCGTGTTCTATTGCTAGGGAAGGGCTCATTGAGGAGATGTACAGTTTAGATGTGGGTGTGTGCACTTTGTGGTTTTTGAAGATGATGTGTCTAGCAAGCAATCTGTTCAAGCACTTGGTGATGATTATGCTACAGGGTGTGCTTCTACCCTGTTTGGTTGATTGTGAATTCCATTGAGGAATTTTGGGAACTCGATGAGTAAGTTCGAGTATCATTTGTGGATACTATTTGGTTGATTGATTCCATGGTGGAATTTTTAGGAATCAGGTGTGGTTCATGTATCATGCTGGATACTTGGGAAGATGAAGACAGTTTTTTGTGTTGGAGAGATTTGAAGTTTTTGATTGAAGGGTTTTGTCATTTCGATGCAGTCGGATTTATTTTTTTCACGTGAAGAAATTTTGTTGCTTAGTTCAATGCACTGGAATTTGTGTCAAGGTGGAGATTATTAAGTTTGGTGACCCAAATTAGCTGGAATATTTTGAGAATATTTTTTCCTTCTTTTATTGGAAAAATATTGGGAAATATTGTTTCCTTATTTTCACGTGATATTGTTTCCTTTATTTCACGTGATTTTATTGGAAAAATATTATTTCCTCTATTCCACATTATTTTTTATATTAATTCCATCTTTATGGTTTGGTATGCACCTATAAATATGTAGCCCCTCCCTTCATATTTCTTGAAACAATTTACTACATTGTAAACATTATTGCTCTCCATTGGTTGATAATAAAATCATCTTCTTCTTCCATTAATTCTCTCTTGTGTTTTCTTTACTTTAAATCTTGTCTTTGTATTTGGTGATCTATTACTTCAATTGTGCCATATTAAATCTCGTTTGGTGAATGCAAAGCTTCCTTGTTAGATGCTAACATGTTGGCGCAAGAATAAAGACTAAAATTAACAGTAAAGTGAAGTACAAGTGAATATTTTTGAACATGTTTAGAACTAGAAAAGTTGAATTGAACAGTAGAAAGAGGGAATTTTTTTGTAATGCATTTCTATAACTGGGCTAATAAATGGATGGGCTTTGATCTAGTTGGACTATAGTTTGCTCCCAAGGCAAGTGAAACCAAAATAGGAAAGGGAGTGTGGAAAGCGCTCCAACAAACCGCCATTATCTTGCCTTATTTTTACCGCTCAATGCCCATATCTTTTGCTTCAATTTAGGTAAGGGTCATAACTTATCCAATAATAAACTTCGCTGTCTTATGATCGTTATAATTATCATCGTTCCTCATCGAAACTTCGATCGTCGGCTCCCATATCATCATACCAACTTTCGTGACCTTCTGACACCTGGACATGTCTCAATTCTCATGAATCATGCTACATATATAATATTAGTTCACAACATTGGTTGACAACATTCAATTTGACATCATCATATTCATCCATTTTTAAAAGATATTTTCTACATCACATACTAAGATTTTGACAATATATGATTGTGAACAATTGTTTTCAACCAATATTGTACACTTATATTTATTCAAATTTCATTCTCCATCTACAATGGCGATTTCCACACACGAGAAACTGGTGCATCCCAAGTTACCAAAACACCCACCTTCACGTACCTTTCACGCGCTCTCATCTTCCGATCCTCCGCCACCTCCGCCTCCAAGAAGGTCTCCGATCGAATAATCAAGCTCTTCGCAATCGATCCTGACGACAACAAGCAGGTTGTAGTACTCTCCTGTCAAACCTTTCTCAAGGCATTAACCAACCGTAATCTAATTGACCAGGTTCGCACCGGCTCAAGGAAATAGATGCGTGCTCAGCTGAGTGCAAGGTCCACATCGTCCAGGAATGGTTGGAGAAGCTGCCTCCTCCGTCCTACGAGGAGCAGTACGTTTTGAAGAGGAATTCTCGTTCCCGGGTTCTGAATAAACACTCGAGGCTCGGATGTCAGGGAATGGTAGTGGTGGTGCCTGAGCCAAAGCCGTGGGACATTCCATAATCTTTTGATCATTTGATTCGACCAAATTTGCGGTCGGTTGTAAGGTTTTCATTTTGAATAATATGGAAAAATATTTTGTAT
>CAIGRN010002191.1:0-16709 GCA_903798345.1 Fraxinus anomala | reverse complement strand
ACAAGGAATATAAGATCTTTATAGCGGCATGTGAAACTATAATTGTAGAAGCTATGGCTTTGACAATCTGAGTCTCACACCGTCTCTATCACATTGCTACCAACTCTATATTAAAAATGATTTTAGCAGAAAAGAATGAATTTGGATCATGAAAATAATAAGTTCGATTGACACTCACCTAAAGATATGTTTGAAAGAGTTGTTGGGGGAACCGAAAATATTGTGAAAAAAGTCTTCTGTAATAAGTATTTCATTTCCAAGTTTGATTTTTAAAATCATTTTCCAAACAAGTTTATTAAAGCGTTTCATGAAAGATTTTAATATCAATTGCGTTATTATGTCGGGCTCTGACTCCAATGTTGAAAGTGGAGAGGAAGAGTATCTGAATATGCCAAAAGAGGACATAATGGAATTGCTTCGTTATTGCCAAATCACGGAACTTGCCATTTTGGAAATGAATACTTATTATAGAAAACTTTTTTTCACAATTTTTTCGGTCCCAACAACTCTTTCAAACATATGTATAGGTTAGTGTCGGTCGAATTTATTATTTTCTGATCCAAATTCATTCATTTCTACTAAACTCATTTTTAGTATAGAGTTGGTAATAATGTGATAGAGAGACTCAGATTGCCACACCATAGCTTCGGCTATTACAGTTTCACATGTTGCCATAAAGATCTCATGTTCCCTATAGTTCCATTTGACATTTTTACAATAGATGAGTCCGTTCTACACCAGTGGAGCATTGAAGAGGAAGAGTTGGGATGATAACCCAAGGGTCTTTAACATTTGTGCTTTTTAGTGTATGTGACAAAGAGATGGTGTGTCTGATCGATGAAATTAAACTCAGTTCTAATAAAGGGAATGAAAGAACTAAGTCGACGAGACGAGCAAGATGGGCAAACATACCAAAGTCGTATATGGATCCATGGTGTTGAAGATAGATGAACGGCGGTACAAATAGCTCATGATGGGGATTTAGAATGGGTTTATTTTGAAGCTACACTTTTCTTAAATCTGCGATTTTTTTGGCCGTGATAGGAGTTCCTTGGGCTGCGATTTCCCGCTTGCAAAAACTTTTAGGCTGGAAAAGAAGGCAAAGCTGTGACGCTGTGCGATGATGTTGGTCCAAGGATACTGTCAATCGTCGAAACACAATTGGAGAAGAACGGAGAGAAGTAGGTGAAGAAAGGAAAGTGGTAGGTGGGAAATGGAATTCAGATAAAAGGGCAAGATTGGCAATGCAAAATCAAAAGGATTAAATGGTACGTTTATAAGTTTGAATCATGCCAGATACAATGGAATAAAGAAATGAGAGTTTTGCTTAAAAAAATAAAAAAATTGAGCCCAGACAGAGACCTAATGTTAAAATTAGTGTACACTCGTTAGTGAAGTATCTTTTTCTTCACATTTGATGGGTTGCCGTGTTTGAATATTGTTATTTCTGCAGAATAATACGAGGATGGCTTCTAAAACAAAATATTGCACATCAAGAATAAAATCCTTTGTGATTCCACTAGCTAATTATTCAGTTGATACAGATTATTTTCCAGGTAATTTAATTCAGAGATACTTAACATCAGTTTCTTTTGTTTTTGTGCATCAACTCTATTTGATCTGACCGTATGGTTTTCCTCTGGTCATTTTCCTTTCCCTTTTCTTTTCTGAATTTGCAGCTTCTTTCTTCGAGGTGAGGATTGCAAGTCTTTGTAGGTGAAGTATATATAATTTTTATTAATTTTCCTCTAATTTCTAATGTCTGAACTCTCTGTTTTTAGTCAAAAATATTAAAAACTATCACTTTTCATTAGGAGGAAATGAAGATATTACATAGCATGAAACTAGGAGTGGTTTTAAGACTTCTATATAAGCTCAGGAAGCTGCATCATTTTGTTGTATGATATTGAGTCATCGATTAATAGTTACCACAAATTTCACGTGAATTTGGGATTCTTGATTTAGACTTGTTCTGATATATACCTGAACATCTTTTTTACTGAGAGTATCAAGATTTCTCGTGTTATTATGGAGTTCACTAACTACCATACTTTACGAGTGCGCAGCTTCTTGGCTTACTGGGAAGTTTGAAGGGTATTACGTCAGATTTTGTGGCATCTCAATGTGTGTTAAAATTGTATAACAACGGTGAAGTTCAGATGATAAACAAAAGTGATTCACAAGCATTCACCCAATTCGCAGCTCACTTCATTAGCAACACTGATCAAGCACAATCCTGCAACTTTGCGACTTTTCTCCCAATGGGCGAGGATACTTCTCTCCAGGTGTGAAGCCCATATCGTTTTCTCAACTTCTTAACTGAGCTTCGATGTGCATCCATAAATATTTGTATCACTAGTAAAAGCTAATTTCACATAATGATAGGGCATTTCTATTATTTCTGTATAATTCATTCATATTCGTGCACGTAATGCATATCTATGGTCTTTTGCCATATTGGAAACCAATGTAGGAACTCACTAACCCGTTCCTTGTCTCAATCTCAGCGAGCGGAGTGGATCAAATATTTGGGTGTTTTTGCTAATTTAGAAACAAGAGCAAATCAAGTTTATGATGCAGTAAGTGAAAATTGTGTCATAAACAACATCTAAAAGCCTCTGTTTGACAACCATTATTTGGGTACAGTGAAGTTTTGAGTAGTGATTTTTTTGGAGAGTGTGGTTAAAAAATAAGAAAAAAATTTGGATTTATGTGCAGAATATTTTATTGTGTGAATGTGTGGTTAAATTGAGTATGTAAAAAAAAATGGAGAGAGTTTTGAAATAATAGTTGTCAAACAGAGGCTGAATCTAGTAAATATTGGTGAAAAAAACTGCTAATATCTAGGTAATATATAGCAGATTGAAGTGTTATTTGGATGATTGAAGATTTTAGCTCTTCCATCCTAATAGTGAGTCTGTATCCTTTGCAGATTAAGGCCAACTATAATTGCCTGAGTAAAGCTGTAGCTAGCCGGAACAAGTCATTCAAACCTATAGTTGCTTGGATGGACTATACTGATGTACGTACTGTAAATTATTACTTTCACTAGTCTGCCTCCTTTTCCAGTGTTCCACATCATGTATTGGAAATCCTAGTTAAATGTAGCTAGTCAATTCTGTTAATTGAAATCTGAAATTATAACTTTGTAACAATCTAAATGTTAGTGAAATCGAGTAATCTTGCAAAACTCTTTTTCCAAGCTTGTATTCACATGCTTTCATTCCATTGTTGTAGGGTGTCTGGTCTTTCACAAAAGAGACGTACAAGCTAAAGGTACTCTGAAGTGGAGAATTTTTTTCGTGAATTCCTCAATTTACAACAATTCTATTAGTCATCTTTTCTTTTAAGCAAGCAATGCAACTAAGCAGGCAAATTAGGCTTTTAGATTTAGCGTTTTTATTTTTTTTTTCATTTACTTAACATTGCATGCAGTATGTGGAGGATGCAGGTGGAGAGAATATTGATAACTCCATCAATAAAGTTACATATAACATCTCTATACCTGATGACTTGGATGCTTTTCATGCAATTCTCTGTGTAAGTCGAAGTGTTTCTTGTATCTTTCCTAATGTTAGAGGGGTTCAGTTTATGTCTGATTTCTTCGCAGCTTGCTTGTAAACTTGTACTAATCAAATTTCTTTTTGTTTAGACTGTAGATGTGGTGATTGATGAAACCTACACTTCTGATCCAGTAGCCTACACTTCCTCTACCTTTCTTGAAAATTTATATGTGGAAGATCAATCTTGCTTTGCTTTTGTTGCTAATCAAAGCTTGTGGAGATACGATAAAAGAATTGGAAATTCAACTGCTCTTGGTAGGTTACGGCATTTGTATAGGCCAGTTATAGATTACAGATAAATGAATATCAGCAAAATTCTTGAAATAATTTTCTTCTTCTTCTTTTTTTTTTTTTTCTTCTCGAGATTTTCTGATAATATTTTCCAATTTACTTGCTGCTGATGCTGTGGAAGATTGGTATGATGGAGCTATCTCTCAGCCTCAACTAGTTCTTGCCGATCTTATTGAAGCTTTATTTCCATCAGAAAATTACACAACAACATATTTCAGAAATATTGCGAAGGTACTTGGCTCTCTTTAGTCCAGTTGAGGAAAATTTTCGCGTACACATCTGTTTACGTCTAATGTAAT
The DNA here is from genome assembly GCA_903798345.1 of Fraxinus anomala. Taxonomy (NCBI): domain Eukaryota; kingdom Viridiplantae; phylum Streptophyta; class Magnoliopsida; order Lamiales; family Oleaceae; genus Fraxinus; species Fraxinus anomala. Next base: position 12,556 of record CAIGRN010002191.1, on the reverse strand, counting down.
AATGCAGGAGGAAGGATTTGTAAACATTGGTCCTGAAATGTGTGATAGAGACAGCTCTACTGCCATGGAACCTGTAATTGTAGCTTGCGAATGAAGTATTCTGAAAATTGAAATTATTTGTCACATTTCTTTTTGATACTTATGTCACAATAGCTTCTTCAAAATGTTCATTGTATATTTTAGACCAGAATTATCATCACCACCTTCATGAACAAGTTCACATGAGATGTCAATTGGTCATGATATGATATGTACGGGTGGATCTTTTTAAAATACTGTAATTTTAAGTAATTGCTTTATTTTCAAGTACTAATTTAACCAAACTCTTAAGATGTGGTAAGCTTATGTTACTAAACTAGACCGTATTATTATTTGGACCAAAGGTGATATGATCTGGTTGTAAATGAGTCGAATTACTTTAGTCCGTTAGTAAGCTATCATCTCTGTAATACATGTTCCATTAAAAATATACTTATTATTTCTTTGACCCAAATTCTCCAAACGGTAAAATTTTACCTCGATTAAATATTTAAATACTAATCAATATATAAGGTTTGGGATACTCTTTTAAGGAAGGACGATCTTTTTAAGGTTGAAGCCCAATACTCAATATGATATAAGATGCCAAAAAGCTCAACCGAGTCAATCATCTAAAGGTCAAACAAGCAATTGGATATCAAAATTAATGTTCTTAAACTAGCCAGTTCTTGTTAGGCAAGAAATAAATCTCACATTAATTATATATGAAATAAATAACCAACGTATAAGAACTTTGTATTACTTGGTATCGGAGCCATCCATCGGCCGCTCATTTAGTTTACAACTTATGGCTTGCTTCTCTCTCTCTCTCTCTCTCTCTCTCTCTCTTCAGTATCTATACTTCCCACGAAAACCTTTGTTTTAATTGCAAAATATACTCTTTGGTTGCCTTAGAAAAGGATCCTCCACATCAGATAGGTTTGGAAGAAGATATTTTACGTTTTCTCGTTGGTAGCTCTAGGCCTTGCCACGTCTCTCTGTCTCAAATTTACGCTTAGATTATGTGATACTTTTTGCTAAGGAGCATCAATGCCGCTCCGAAATCCATGAATTAAATCACTTAAATGATGGAAGTTGAATTGCAAATGAATGACATGAAAGGTTTAATCTATTCTTAATGAACAACAACTGATTTTCAAGTGAGATAGTTAAAGTTCGATCCTACACTTTTAACTGATATATTAAGACGATAAAATAGAGAAAATAAACTCCATCTATTAAGCAATATGGATTATCGATGTTAGAACCGATCTTTATTTCATTGTAAACATATGAACAAACTCAGTACATCTGGATTGTGAACTCAATCCACAGTTTCTTGTTTTATTTTTTTCTGTACACAAACCAGCACTCTTCTATATACTAGGTAAAGTGATGGAATTTAGAAACCAGTTAAATGGCATAGAATTAGGCAGTGCACTGTCCAATCTTTAATCCATACGTCCAAATCGTCAAGCCCCAAACAACCTGGAAATTGAAATGATTAGTCATTAAATATAAAAAAATAAAAAATAAAAAAAAGTAACTAGAATTATTGCTTGGTGGATTGTAATCTTACCGGAACCTGGACTGTGATGACCTGAGACGATCAAAACAATTACATCAGTGTAAAGTTACTTAATTTTATGTAAGATTACTTTCAAAATAAATAACTTTTACTTCATATTAAACTTAGCCTAAGGCACTAAACAAATAAATATAAGCTAGGATAATGCTATGTAAATGTACAAAATGTTGGTCGACTTGCCTTCGTGATAACAGTTGTTTAGTCTCCTTTTGCTTTGGCTCTTGTTGTGGAATTTCTACCTTTTTAGCCAACAGATTCTTCGCCTACAACAGTTTCATAGAGAGGCAGTTAAGATCTCGCTCAATTTAAAAGAAAATACAAAAGCATTTTACGTAAATCAGAAAAAACATGTACCAAGTTTCTAAACTGAAGATTGTAAAAGATCTGAATGTATCTTTGCTTTGCTTGCTTCTTATAACACTGTCTCCAGAAACTGTATATGCATCCCATATTCAAAACCTTATTCGCATAGATCTTCCATGTATAGCTGCAATACAATCCGGTATCAGTAATTATTAGAAGTCCATGGAAACATATAAGAGCTCGTTCTAAACTTACCATTCATATATACGCTGTAGTCCCTGAATGGAAATCCTGTTCCAATATTCAGGATCCTCCTTGCACTTCTGGAAAAAGTTTGCAATCTTGTTGCTCGACTCGTCTCCATTGTTAGGGTCAATATGAAAACCCGAAACCCCATCGACGATAATCTCAGCCGGGCCTCCTTGATTAGTTGCAAAAGTTGGTAACCCACAGTTCATAGCCTCAATTACTGTAAGACCAAATGCTTCATATAAGGCAGGCTGCACAAATGCCCCCTTTGTATCAGCAATGGTACGGTATAGTTCACCATTTCTTTTCCTGTCAGTTTGGGCCGCTATCCATCTTATCTGTCCCTTGAGTTGATACTTTTCAGTTAACATGTGCATCTTTCTTATTTCAGATGCTTCTTCTCTGTCTTTGGATTTCGAAGGATCAAAGAAAGCTCCAACAATAACAAGATTAACCAAGTCTCTGAGCCTCCTGTTCTTCCCGTACCACTCTGTTAATCCCGTAATGTTCTTCACTATATCAAGCCTTGCCATGGAGAAAATTATTGGTTTACTTCTATCTTCTAGATATCCACTGTTTGGGGAGGGAAAAAAAAAACAAATCAATATTGAACTACTTCAGCAAATATGCACATAAATTTAAATATTTGTTCACTTACATGTGCTCGTTGTTATCAACTTTACTAAAAAGTAGTTCTTCTATAGCTGGCTGAAATGTCGTAAATCGCTTTTGTTCCTCAGTGGGAGGGAAGTAGACTGTTTGGTCTGCCCCAGGAGAAGCAATATTGAATTTAGGATCGAAAACATTGATCCCTGAAACAACTCTGTACAACCCTGGAAGAGTAAATGCGGTATGGCTTTCATACTGCCCTGGCCTATCTTTGCTGCAAGCATGAAACATTTAACACATATTAGCTTCACTCATCAACCACAAATCTATTTGAATTTCTGGGTTTTTATTGGCTGAGATTTCTAGATTTTATGCAAAGTAAATTAAGTTGTTCGTCTGACAGTAATGAAAATCCCTTAGGTTACTGAGAATAATGTTGAACACATACCTTCCAGCAATTTCTTGGTATGTGCTTGTGATGATGAAATCAGCAGTATTCATCGCAATCAAATCAGCTGTAAACTGGCACGAAAAGTGATACTTGGGGTCAAACTCCTTCAGTTTGATGTCAGAATCTTCATACTTCGTCTTCTCTAAAGCATGTGCAATAGTTGCCTAGTTGAAAATACTGTTTGTCAGCAAAAACTCTTTGCAGTTTAAAAAGTTCATAACTCGAACCATAAAAGACGTGATTAACATTGGTACCAGGGTCGTGTCAAGTTTACTAGCCATGAGTGCTGCAACCAAATTCCCATCAGTATAATTTCCAATTATTAGATCTGGTTTTCCTTCCATTACTTCAACGATTTTGGCAGTTGCATCCTGTGAAATTAAGAACCGCAATGCTGAGAAAAAACAACTTTCTGTCCAATAACACCAGAATCTTATTTATCATCTAGCACGTACCTGAGTGAACTTCTCAAGGTAAGGATAGATGTCAAATCGAGAAAGCCATTGGTGAAGTATTCCATTTTCAGTCCTAAATGGCACTCTGAGGATATAGGAGTGTTTTGTGTTGAAAACAGGTTCTAGTTCCTGATTGCACTTGGTCCCCTTAGCATCAGGAATTAGTCGAGTTACCTATGTAATGAAGATCAGCACATCCTTATATTTCACTTCTGATTTTAGATAAATCAAAACATAATTTTGGGAGTGCTACTAACCACAAGAATATGAGGCTTCACATTAAGACCTTGCTGCTTAATTCTCAAAAGTAATTCCTCTTCCAAGGCAACAACTTGATCCAAAACGTAAACAACCTGTCAAAATATAGTAAAAGAGACCAGCATTGGGCTAAGCACCAGTTATTTTGCTAAAGTAATTATTTTTCTAGTCACGGACCATAGAATGTTTACCTGCCCACCAGTGTCTGGCAAGCCAAGAACATCTTCCTGGCCAAAATATCCATGGACAGAAAATAATACAACATTGAATATCAGTGGAAGCCTACCAAAGAACTTCTCGATATTTAATGGATCTGGCGCCTGGAGTATTTCTGAAAGTGATCGCATAGTCTCCTGAACTCTATCAGCAATGTCACCCCATCCCTTTTCGAAGCCCCACTCTTTAAACCTGCAGGTGATGCAACATATGTAAATTCTGTAGTACGGATTATAGACGTAAGAAATACGAAGGAAGGCAAATTGACCTCATCTCGATGCTCTCATAAGGTGTATCTTTTGGTAGTGAAGACAGGGCTGCTTCGGCCACTATCAGGGCATCCTGAAGCTTTGAGACTGTGCTGAGGGTCTCATTGATCATTAATTTCTGCATATATAGGACCAAACAATGGTTTAGAACTCGATTTCTTTCATTTTTATCTGGACCTTTTAAGATATATATAAATCATTTACATACATCTCCTTGGTGGTTTAGTAAGAGTAAGTAATCCACAAGAGATTGTGTGCTTTCCACTACATTATTCATCTTCGAAGAAAGAAACTTTGAGACGTAATTGACTCCATTTCCAATTGAAGAAGATAGAGTCAGGCGAGGCATGGAGAAATCCATTGCCTCAAAATCAATTTCCAGTGCATTTTCATCTTTCGCCCTGCAATTTAACCATATATTAACTTATTTTGCACCATAACATTTATGCATTACATGCCATTTTCACACCATCCCAGAAATATTCCCAGCCATTATTTTATACAAGAAGAATAGAAAACACCCATGAATGTAATTTATATACCAGTTTTCATCCACTGTCATTTCTTTGTACTTTAGGTACTCTGTTGCTGTTATTCCCTCTACGGATAGATCATTTGCGCTTACTTTAACGTACTCCCAAAATCCAGGAGAGGGTCTAATGGCAAAGGCAACATATGGAGGTACAACTGCAGCTTCCTGCAATTTTTTGCTTGAAAAACTTAGAGTTGAATTGAAAAAATAACGAAAATTTAAATAAACTGTAAAAACTTCAGCTGTAAACCACATTGGAAGACGTGGAACATCCTCTCCTTACAACAAGCCGTTTTAAGATGAGTTCTACCAAACAGGTCGTTACATTTGATATCAGAGCCACCCCCATCTCAATGGACTCTCGTCGCGGACCAGACTCTGTGAGGAGGGCTATTTCTAGTAAAAGACTGGTTTTTTACAAAGTCAACATAAATAAAATGACCCCCACGGACGCGGATTCTAGGAGTGGAATCCTATATTGCTCGTGGATTGCCTCAGTTGTAAGTTTATATGTACATAGAGCAACCTCGGACGAGTTCGACCAAAAGATTGTTTCATAAATGAACCGAAAAAGATAGAAATTATACCTGAGTTGTGCACAAAATATAGCCCAACAACCCTTCAAGTAATTGAGTCTTTTCTGCTTTATCATCTATAACTTGATCCATTTCACCCATTAAATGGTGAAGTTTCATCAACCTTTTTCCTTTTTCTGTATACTTTGCAAAGCACCTCTTCATGTGATACCGGCTTTGCCTTAATGCCTCCGGCATGGTATCTGCAATGGATTCTGAGCGTTTCAAGGCGGGTGCAGTAGAAGCCATTTGGTATTTTGGGTTTTTAAGATATGTGTTTGGGATTTAGAGAGGAAATTGAGAATTTGATGCTCATTTCAACATTTTTTGGGCATTTATAGATGAATGGTGTTAGCATTTTTTAATGCTTAAAAAAGCAGTTTAGGCTGGAAATTGGACCGAACAAGGCAGAGAAGAGGTTTCAGTTCCAGAGAAGGATAAAGAACATTCTTTGTAATATGAAGAGAAAAAGAAAGGAATTTTAGATTCCTAAAATTTGGTAAATTGAATTTTACAAGGTATCATTCCTTTCTTCTTTGTATCAATTTGAGACCCTACTCGAGGACATGGGATAATAAAATTAAATTAAATTAAAAAAATGAGTTTGAAGTGGACTCTCAAACTTGATTCTTAGTTATGTAGTATATTTGTGCCATCTATTATAACTTTTAAACACAGTGATGACAATATATTATATTTGGTTTGATGTCAGAGTTAGAAGTCTTGACTTCGAATCGATACTGGAGCATTCCCGTTAAATGGATGGATAATGCATAATCGAGAGTGAGCTCGACAAGTTGAGCTTGGTGAATTAATTAAAAAAGTTGAAAAATTGTTGAACAATGGCCCCAACAGAAGCATACTGTGTTGGTTGTCGTATTATTCTATTATGTTTACCCCACCAAAAATTGTATGCGAGAAATCTCTATAAAGACGACTATAACGAGATCAACCTAATTTACTTGATGCAACAAAATAATGCGTGAGAAGATTAACAAACCAAAAACTTATCGATTTATATAAGATTGAGAATTTGAGCAAAAACTTAATGTCAAAAAGTAATTGCCACTTTAATTATAATTATACCCCAAGTGTCTCGTCTCTTCGAAAAATAATTAATAAGTTCTAAAATAATAAAAATCGAAATAAATAAAAGACTCCCCAAGCTATATCAAATAATCATATGTGGTTGAAAAGTATGTAAAATTATTAATCTCATCCAATGTGTAATTGAAAGTGATTAAACAATTCTATCCCAAACAAGTTTTAAAATAAACATAATGAATATAGGCCAGTGAATAAGGAAATCAATTAACCAGTGATTAATACGTGTTCAGTCATAAATCCTATACAGAAAGATATAAATACAATGTGTTTAGACAATTATTCAATAAATCGGAAAAATGATCGTTCTATCATTCAAGTGGAGACGGGACCTCTACACCTAGGACGTGTACGACAAGCTTTTTTAATCCGCACGAGACCTTTATGGGCATGGACATGAAGAAATTGACGAGGATTACGACATTGTGAATAGAAGTTTCGGACTTGTATATATTATGATACTTTGAAGAGGACATAAAAAAACGGTGATGAAGAGCCTACGAAGTTTATGAAGAGACGTATGACAAGGTGTATTTTTTTATTTTAACACTTATACGACAAGGTGTAGTTGTAAGCGGCGCTCTAAAAGGGGTGAAAAAATACCGTCGGGTATGAGATATTTTAAAAACGTCCCTTCGCATGAGAGCACAGCGTAGAAAAATATAGTCAACTCCTTTTTTGACCAACTAATGCATGTCTAGTGGACTTATGCGCCAAAGGCGTGCACCTTTTATTTTTAATTATTTTTAAAAAGTTTTTCTCTTCGTTTTTTTTCAAATTTTTTGGAGTCATTACCTGGACCTAAAAGCTAATATGGGCTATACAATAAATTATTATAAACAATTTATTGGACCAATTTACCTCAAAAGGGTCTTGCACTCTCAATCAATGGTCTAATTTTTGAAAATTTAAAAATTGTCTAATTGTAAGAATTCTTAAAGTAATTATATTATTTATGATTTTAGTTGTTTGATATATATTATTTTACGTCTAGGCACATCTAAACTTGTAAGATTTTATATCATCACCTTGTACATATTGAAAGAAAATGAATATTCTTTCATAATTCTTGTGTTACCATAGATCGTTTTATATAATTTTTTCTCCTATTTCTGTGTCCATATTTTTTACAATAACTAGTGCATTCTTGGTCAAATCGAAAAAAAAATAAAAATAATAATAATTAAATGACAGCTGCGAAGCATGGATGAGAATTTGGATTGTAAAAATCACTGTGGAGAATGGGAATGCAGATTTCTAGAGAAATTACATTTTGTTGAAAATTATATAATTTTCGTAATCAATAGATACAAATTTCTCTGCTTAAAAAAATAAAAAATAAAATTACTATGAAGGGTGTTACAGTTCGACATGATAATGATTGCTGTTCAATAGTTTCAATTCACAAATAAGGTGAAAATACTTTGTAAGGCATTCCAATCACATATTCGATGAAATAATTGATCAGTGAACTATAATAACTGTGGTACTAAAATATAATTTAAAATATGATACAGCATATAAAAAGTGTAAAACGACCTCTTGAAATAAAGTATAATGCTGAATTGCATATAATCTAATAATCAAAATGATTTCAATATCAATTTGGTCATTTAAGTCAATTCCTATCAATATATTTATGGATTTTTGGAGCCATCTTTGGCTGGATTAAAATGATTCGTGATGATAGATAAATCTAAAATAAAAATTTCATACAATTAAATTCATGATATTAGAAATTGAATTGAAATGTGAACCAAGCTTGACTAATAAAAAAAAATATTCGTAGCATTCATCAACTTGTAAGCAACTTATGTTTATAATTTAGATAGATATCACTAAAAGAATTTAATAATAAAAATAGAGAGAAAAAAGAACTACATTATCTTTTTAGCCTAATAAAAAATTTCATCAAAAACCAAAAGAACCATTTTTTATAATTTATTTCACGCAAATCGACTTTTCCAAAATTTCAATGCCCAACATGAATACATTCACATACATAAGCATCATGTAGGCTGTTTTCAAGTTTTGAAATGCTCTAACCCACAATAAATTGTTATAATTGACAATAATTTTAGAATGAAAAATGTTGATTTTTATAGCTATGATGATCTTATTTATATTTATTACATAGTGTATGTACTAACAGAAAGCAACACTCTTATCTCTTCTCTCATTTATATATATTCATTATTAATTATAAAAATAGACATATCTCAATACCTTTCACATGCTCTCGGTTGGTAGGAAATTAAAAAACGTAGCATCAACAATCTCTCTCCATCTTCCTTCATCGTGCGTTCTCTTTGTATATTGGAAATTTTAACATGTTAATATTGAGTGTAGATGGTTTAAAATTTTAACACATATTATAATGTTATAGTAACTTATTAGTTTCACATAATGATAAGAATTATAACGAAAAATAATTGAGGAATTAAGTGCGAACTTTTTTTTATAAATATTTATTGCAATTATAATTTTGTGTATTAAACAAAAATTTTAGTGGGAATATAATTACACTCCCATTTGGTACTCTGTTTTTTTTTTTTTTAAAAATCTAAATTTAGGTATCATGGGGATTCATATGTAATTACCAATTAAACAACTTTTAAATAAGGGTAAATATAAAATAAAATAGAAATTTTATCAAATTGTATAGTAACATTTTGTATGCATTAATTTTATTACCTTAAATGTATTATTTAGTTGTTAGGATATGTGTGAAACAACAAGATGGAATGGCCATTTAAATAAGGAAATATGGATGTTATCTTTTAAACTGACTAATTCAATCGAGGGAAGAAATTTAAGTTATATTTTTATATTAAAATCTGTTAAAAAATTAATATAATATTAAAAAAATTAACTTAGGACATTATTGACAAATGGAAAAAATAATTTTTTTTTTAAATTTCATGTTGAATTAATTGAATTAATATTATTAATTAAATATTAACAAAACTTAAAATAAATAAGGATATATTTGGTATATAACTAAATATGTAAGGAATTAATGTTATTAATTAATTATGGGTAATTATATTACTATTAATTACACCACAATTTTAAACATTTTTCTTATTTACTTAGATAGTCTAAAGGAAAATTACATAAATGGAGTTTTAATATATTTATCACTTAAAAAATTTATTGTTCCACCATAATCATAAATTATATCCAAATTTTTTAGGGTGTGATGGAGGTTTATGATTTTAGGACACAAGTTGGTACGGTGGCTGCCGTTGAGATCTTACAGAAAAACAACGAAGACAAGGATGGTGATTGGATGTTAGTGGGAGATGTACCATGGGGTATGTTTATTACTTAGCGCAAAAGGGTTAGAATAATGAAATAATCTGAAGCTAAAGGATTTAGATGCTTGTAAAGCTATAGCTATAGATCTTCATACAAAATGTTGCAAAATTCAGAATTCAGAAAACCCAATAAAATCATAATCAATTGGTTTTAGTTTGCGGTAGGGGTGAGCCGGTGAGGGTGAGGAAAAATATGAATTTTTGATGGTGGAGTGGGAGTGGAATGACGGTGTGATTTCGGAAGAAGATAAAGTTTTAAATGTTTAAAAATGTGGATGATACATATAAAAGATTTTGAGTGTGATGTTAAAAAGAAAAAAAAAATGTTTTTATTTTGAAATTATAGGTACACCACAATATCGTTTTTTTTTTTTTTTCATTTTTAGTTTTTATTGGCCTACGAGTATAATGGTAAATTTGTTGTGGTGTATTTATTGATTATGTTTTAATTATCGTGTGATTATAATATGGTGTAGTAAGTAAATTTTGTATTAGTATATAAATTACTCATTAATTATTAACAAAATAAAATTAAGGGATTGTTTGAGCCCAATTTTTTCGAAAGTTCATTTTTCAAAACTCATTTTCAATCACATATTTTAATAAAATAATATTACACGTAAATCAAAATTTTTCTTAATTTTTAATCACACATTCTTCAAAAACCTCTATTCAAAAATGCATTTTTCTCTCAAATGGAGCTCAAACAAGGGCCAAATAAGGATATATTAGATATATAAGAATAAAATAGGTATTCAAAAGTTTCTCATCAATCATCCCTTTTAATATACTAGTACTAAGCACATGCGTTGCATATTTTATATATTGGATGAATGATATAAGTAATGTTTAAGAAGTATTAATACTGTTTTTAAAACTGATAAATTCTTCACTTTATCCAGAAAATAACCTAATTAGTTTGTCATTGAGATAATCAACATACTCATTTTTTATTGAAAGAATTCCATGTTGCGTCATATAATCAAATGAAGATGCATTTTTCATTTTAAACATGGGAACACTGCATCATTAAGTGTATCTCCAAAGTTTCGGCATAGCCACGGGCTACAACTATCTCATTTGGTAAGTTGATGAAGTCATTCTCTATATAAGATTATGTTCAATTACCAATTTTTATCAAGTATTGTATAAATCGATTGTCCAATATTATTTTTAATATATTTGAAAAAAATTAACTGTATAATTAATATTTTTAAATAAATTTTATATATTAATATTAATGGATGTAATAGAATATGCCAGTTCAAGATAATTATATATTATTATTATTATTATTATTATTATTATTATTATTATTATTATTATTATTGTAGTAATATTTTTATTAATTGTGTACTAATAATTAGTAATAATTGTGTTTAGTAGAAATTAATTGCCTTAATTTTTTAAAGCAAAATTAATTATTAATTATCTTATTTAGAGGAAATAACTTAAATCATTCGATATTCCGGAATTAACCTCTAATATTCTATATTTAGTATTATTGTAATTCCTTTTGATTGTATGTAATAATGTTTTTATTAATTGTTCACTAATAATTAGAAATAATTGTGTTTAGTGGAATTTATTTGACTTAATTTTTTAATTATAATGTTTTTATTAATTGTGTACTAATAATGAGTAATAATTGTGTTTAGTGAAAATTAATTGAATTAATTTTTTAAAACAATAATTATTATTAATTATTTTATTTAGGGGAAATAAATTGAAACATTTGGTATTATGTAGTGAATTATATATAAATGTATACTAATAATTAGTAATATTGTGTTTAGTGGAAATTAATTGACTTAATTTTTGAAAGCAATAATAATTATTAATTATCTTATTTAGAGGTAGTAAGTCGAATCATTTGATATTCCACTTCTATCTAAACTTACGTATATTCATATGTAACTGGCAATTAAAACAACATTTAAATAATGGTAAATAATAAATATAACATATTAATACAACCTTTCAATTTTTTTTTTAATTTTTTTAATTTTGTAAACCATAAGGGTACATTTGACATATAGAGAAATATGTAAAGGTAAAAGTGGTATTCAAAAGTTTCTCCCAAATCCCCAATTTTAATATATTTTAGATTAGTTTCATGCAATTAAATTGGCAAGTTCATATATCTTTTCTTTTATATTCCAAACATCCACATTTTAGTTTCTTACTGTTATTATTTTATAAAAATTAGTGTCATAATTAAAGTCCACCTCATACTCATGGACACAACGTACAACCATGTTAGATGAACATCAAAATTGACATAAATTTTGACATACTGTTACGTTTCATTATATTATCGAACAATTTAAAATACACTCAATTTTTTATCAAATCATCTATTGTCACATACAATTATGTCAAATTTTCTATCAAATCTTTTTGACAAAGTAGTTTTATCCCACAACGTAATGCTAATAATTTACACTTGTAGTTTAGCTTAAGGTATTCATAATTTATGTATTCTTAAAAATATGTTAACCATAACTAATTATGATTAAGGGACACGTAATTGGAAATTATGAATTAAAGATTATTAAAGACAGACACCTAATTAAAAAATAATAAAAATGACATAAATTAAGAATGAC
>CAIGRN010002187.1:0-22913 GCA_903798345.1 Fraxinus anomala | reverse complement strand
TTTGGCCTCTGATAAACAGGAGCTGAATGTACAATATGGTCTCGAAATTGCTTGTACCACTAAACAACCTTAATTCTTGATTTAAGATATGAAGAAGATCGTAAATTTTACAATTTCAAAGAGGGTTGAGGAATTCAAGAGTCAGTTGAGGTGTATTGTTGATTATTTGGATAATGGAAGTATAACACGACGACGATGGCGGTGGTGATGAGTGGCAGAATTGGTGTGGTTTGTATATGAGATAATATATAAGCTGTTTGGAGGTATATGTGACCGAGTTGTATGTAACAGACTGTTTGTGACTATGTGTAAGCTGTTGTTTGTGATTATGTATAGTAAGCTGTTATTGTTTGTGTGGCATGTGTCATTTGTGACCCACTATGATCAAATCTGTCTTTATTGTTATTGTCTGTAATCATGTATATCTTAACTGTGACTGTATGTGACCAAGTTTTTGTTAACGGTGGATGTGTAACATGCATATCTATTAACAGTGAATGTTTGTGACATTTTATGATCAAGTCTATGTTAACTGTGACTAGTTGTGAGTAATATGTTGAATGTGACATTTCTTATTATGACCTCATATCATAAATTTTATCTAACAAAAAAATATTCTAAATTAAATAGCAATCATAAAAAAACAGCATGCCATCCACATTAACCTAACAAACATCATCCATAGTTTAAAAATGTGAAATATCTACATGTACATAACCACCAATAATATATGTCACATACTTGTCACAAACTGCACAAGGTTACCAACTTACCGTCACAAAAATGTAATTTTTATGTCACGATTATAAATTTAGTATCAAATTATACATTTTTTTAGGTTACATATTGATTGTGATTTACCAAATTAAGTGGTCACAACTCATTGTAAGGCCTCAAATTATTAAATTAATTCGTCACTACTTATTTAACGTTCATAAATTATCAAATTAATTAATCACCACTTATTTATTGATCACAAAAACATAAATCGTATGTCATAATTATAAATTAGTCACAATCTATTTTTAACTCACGTATTATTTATTGGTCACAAATTACTCGTTACATGGTCACAATTTATTTTATGATCACAACTTATCAAATTAAATTGATCACAACTTTATCGGTTACAAATTATCAAATTATTTGGTCACAACTTAGCAAATTATGAGTTACAATTACAAATTTAGTCACAATTTCACATTTCCTATGTCATGTTATTTAAGCCTAGACATTGTTCGAATTAGATTGGTTTTGAGTACAACCCGAAATCGAAACCGACTTGATCGGTTGGGATAAATTTAGTCACAATTACCAAGTCGGGTTGGGCCTGTTTGGTTTGGTTAGTTGGTTTAGACATTTAACAGGATTAAATTTTATTTTATTTTACCTATTTTGGGTTAAAAAATTTATTTACCTAAAATCATCCTTATATATTTGATAGTTATCAAAAAACAATTATATCAAAATGAAAAGTAACGCTACAATGTGAATTTGAAGTTTGCAACAATCAATTATTCTACATGCTTTTCTTTATTTTGAAATTTGGAGTTTTGATAGAATAAACATAGATGATAAACAAATTATTTGAGAAATATTTATATCTATGTTTTTATTATTTTATTTTTATGTTAAAAAATATGAATTTTCAAATAAAAATATATATTAGCGGGTTAGATCAGTTAACTGATGAGTTAGACTCGACCCGACTTTTTTCGTGGTTAAAACTAATTGAATCAAACCAATTTCTTGATTCAAACTAACCCAAACCGACCTGAATCGATTTGATTGATTTTTCGATTTTTATGCTAACCCCTAATATTATTTATTAATTACAAATCAACCATTTTATTGATATTCGAGGTCATAAATGATGATATTTTACTGTTTTTCGGATAAAATACTTCTTAAATTATGTTATATTTCATTTTGTAGGTAAAATTCAATATTTGATGAAGAATTAGAGAAAATAATGCAAAGATAGCAGAAAATGACTCAATTACAACGTTTGGGGACTGAAATGTAAATATTCAAAAGTTACGTCGAACTTCACAATGAAGATTTGAGAGTGTTAGACATCAATTAGATGAGAAAAGAAGCCAAATGGATGAAATATAGTTCAAGTACTATCACATATCAACTTCCAGTCGAAAAAGTTATTCTTTGAATTTTCAGTCTCAATTTGAGACCTATTTTTGGCATAGGAAATATTCGAATTGGAAAAATTATAACTCTGGAATATTTGTAGCTTTTTGAATTATCTTTCCAACGCATTTTTAATCACCTTAATCGGATATCGAGAGAGAAAGATATGATCAAAATACTGAAAATTGTCCGATAGAAAGAAAACGTATACCTATGCGACCGCATAGGTCTAATTTGATGCCACCACATCGTGTATCCCAGGGCCAAAATTGATGGTTGGACGTCTTTCTATGAGACCTCTTATAAATGTACTATGCGACCACATATTACAAACTTTTGGCGAGATTTTGTTTCCTTTTTCTATTGAAACTCTACTTTGGTAATAAGATTTTAGGCATCCTATATATACCAAACTCGACCAGAACACGGGAGAGAGCTCATTTTGACCTAAAAATCATATATTCTACGTATTTTGGAGGTGAAGAACGAGACATAATCATCAACCAAAGGCAAATTATACAAGTTTATTGAAGAATATTCATCATTTTCAAGATTCAAGCCAAAAAATTGGATTCCTCCACTTTTTTCATTTATCTCTCGATCCGGGTGTTGTCTTTTCATTATTTTTTGTATAGCTTAATAATTAGGATGATTGGCTATATTTTTCAATTGTATTGGATGAATGTTGAACCCTATTTTCATTTATTTTAATTCACGACATCAATTTAGGAATTTCGTATTATTATTTGATTGATTTTACATACTCATTGTACTACTTATTACTTGATCACCAATTAAGTAGTTAGTTGCTTGTTGTAGTTAGGGCTATTAATGGATTAAATTTTGACCTGAATCCGATAAAATTAATAGAAGATGGATTCAAGGTTTCTATCCGATAATCCGATCAAGATCTGAATCCGATAATCCGTTAACTAAATGAATCAAATATGAATATAGGTCAATCCGATTCGATTTGTTATAAATAATTGAGTCAATATAATATTTTAATGGCATATTATTTGTGACTAAAATAAATAAATGAGAAAATAAATAAATTTATAATAAAAAAATCATCAAATTCAAAATATAAAAAAAATTGAAAATTTTATAATTATTAAACTTGTTTAAGAATTGGAAAAATCGAAAAAAAAGAAAGAAAGTTGATTCCAACATTTTTTTTACACCTAATTTCTTTAATTTCGGGTCGATTATCCGATCGGATATCCGATAACATTGTAAAATGAATATGAATTTAACAATCAAATATCTGTTGGATTATTAGATCGGATCGGATCATTATTCTTATCGAATCGGATATAGACGGATCTAGTCCATATCCGATCCATTTACAGTCCTAATTGTAGTGTAAGAATACTCACAATAAGTCTAAAACACGGTAAAATTAACATGTGCAGTTAAAAATAGGAAAAATCTCTCACACATGCAATCTTTTTGATAATCTAAACCAAATGCATGACTTTCATATGAATTCGGACTAGGAATATGATTGTCTCGTGTTAGTCATATATTGGTGTATTTTAGGAAAGAACATTTAACATATTAGTTTTATCGATTGTAAAAAATGCATGAATTTACTAGATTAATTATTGAGAATTGAAATAGATNTGACTTTCATATGAATTCGGACTAGGAATATGATTGTCTCGTGTTAGTCATATATTGGTGTATTTTAGGAAAGAACATTTAACATATTAGTTTTATCGATTGTAAAAAATGCATGAATTTACTAGATTAATTATTGAGAATTGAAATAGATGGAAATATAGGGATTCACAATTTCAATACAAGCATTCACATATTAGAAAAACATCATTTTTATTTATTTTCTTAAAGTAAAAATTAGTATAAACAACTAAACACAATTATCTTTTGTCGCTACATTTCGAATTTGATAAAAATTATTGAACAAAAAATTAGATATTATTTCTGGTGAGAACGATACTCTTAACTCACATATTTTATTACTTATACAACGATCACGTATGCTTGCGAGTTTCACGCGAACAATCACAATCACTCAAGTAATTGGTCAACAAACCAAAAATCAATCATCTCATGGCTACAACCATTAATGTTATGAATACATACCATGTGAATTTTTCGGGATACTTAAGAATAACGTTACTCCGACTATTTCGACTAACAGCAATATCAACAACACTCATCACTGACCGTCGCGGTTAACAGCAATACCAACCACCACCATTTTCATCTTCCCTCTATTTATCTTGGGGATTCCAGTGCCGATTGTGCTGCCTTCATGATTGTCCCAATGCTGGGTGTTGGATTAGGGTTTTGAGAGAGAGAAAAAATAAATTATTATAGTGTGTGTGATTTAATAATAATTATTAATAGAGTAATATTATGTAACAATTGCAACCACAATCTAGTTGGTGCTAGATAATAAATTAAATAGATGGTGAAATTAAATAAGTGATTTAATTTCACTTATAATTTAATGTCGTTTTAGCACCACTTAGATTGTAGTTACAATTTCAATGAGAGCTAAATGTCATTATTAAAAACACATAATTAACACCTAATTTTTTAATAAAAATAATTAAATCTTGATTAATGATAATGTAATCTTAAACCCATGTTTCCCTGTAATTTCCTCTAATAAAAAATTAGTGGCTACTTCCGCTACCGACTCTTGTTACTAGAGAGTTGTTTGGATAATGACAACATTCACATTGAAATTATGAAAACGCATTATTTTTCAAATAGCAAAGGAAACAACTTGCTCAAATAAGGAAAACTAGTATTATGTAAATCTTTAATTGAAAAGGAAAACTGTATACTTGGTGAAATTTGTTCACTTGCAACAGCTTTATCTTCAAACTAATATCTTAAATTAACTTATTTATTCACGTCAATCCTCTTTCCTTCCATAGATTCTAAATTATATCCGGATACAGGTAATATTGTTATGTAATTTCAATCCAACTACGTGTACATTAAATTTGACATTCTTGTAACGTGACAAGTTTTTTACACGTTGATTTTTGCAACACTTCAAACAATCGATTACACATTTTGACGAGACTTGAAATGTCAAACTTGATCCCTGTTTGACCACCATTATTTGGATAAAATAAAATTTTAAATAGTAATTTTTTGAAGAGTGTATAGTTCAAAAGTAAGAAAAAAAAATTTCGAATTTACCTGCAGAATATTTTATCGTATGAACATGTTATATAAAATGATTATGTAGAAAAAATAGAATTTTCAAATAATGATTGTCAATGGCTTAATTGTACGACTAGTTTAATCCATGTAATTTAAACCCTTTTGGAGTTCATTTACACAAAAGATTACAGAAATAGGAACTAAAGTTAACCGTAACTCTTTTCCTAATATTGGTGGCAAGGAACCTTAACCTACATTAATATTTATATTGTTAGGATCTTACAGTTAAATAATCCAACCAAGGTACTTGGATAGTTCAAGCAAGCGACAAATAATCGAGCGAGTATAACACACTGAATTTTGTATAAGAATTAAGCCAAACGTACAGGGCCTCAACATGGCCACATTGGCCCTGTACGTAGAGGGGGCGCAAGAGAGAACTGCAGCAAACAAGGCGTCGAGATATCTGAATATCCTGTAAAAATGGCTATTGTGACATCTAAATATTCAGCAAATGAGAACTATTTTTAAATCATTACAAGTTTCCTCTTAAGAACCAGACTGCACACTTGCACAACTACCCACCTTCTTTACAACATACCCCAATAATCCTTTCGATGAAAAAGAGTTTCTTTCTCAATGACTCTAAACGAAATCAGAGGACGAATTCAAATGAGAAAGTTGGAACTGTACATTTCACCCTTACAACTAAGTTTATTCTTCAGAGTTTTTACGGAAGAGCATCAAAATAAAGCTCCACAGATGACAGATGCAAGTCATTAATCCTTTCAAGAACATTCGACACAACAAACAGTTGCTTAAAGACAATATTTTACCGAAATAAGCAGAATGTAATCCTTCCCTACGAGAGGGAGAGGGAGAGGGAGAGAAGATAGGAACCTTAGGCATTCATAAATTAGAAGGAACCTGAGGCATTAAAATGATGCCAAGAGAATGACACAGACCAAAGCCTGTACAACTGCAAAGCTTCTATGAGAACTTTGCTAACTCCGCACCGATTCGGGATTTATTTGTCCACTGCTTCCACCATGAACACTGGAACCAATAACAGGCATAGATCGCTGAGCAAAATTAAGTATTAACTTCCTCTGATGGTCGTTAGTGTGTGGAAGACTAGCATGGAGAAGTTCCACGGGCATTTCCCTGCTTACAGCTATTGCAGCCTCTGAATCAATTACCTCTGCATTAGGCACGGTTTGAGCATAAACTGATTGCACTATACTATCATATTTACTCACGCAATACTTCGTCAGGAGACCAAAAAATGCATCAAATGAAGCCTGCCAAAGGGCAGGACTCGGCATGTTAAAGTTGCTATCGGTCTGATGATCTGTTAGTAAGTGAGTTGCTCTTTCTAAAACAGATTTCAAGATGACAGAGGCACCGTCTCCTGCAGGACTGCCAAGAGGACGGAGAGGTGGCTGTTCGGAGGAACAAACTACAGCAGCCAAACAAGCACTAAGTGAATTGAGATCCATACTGCTGATACACAGACACACAGTTTTAGCAAGGCTACTAATTGTCTCGACCGCACCAGGATCAGAGGGAAGGCCCCCAAAAAGAAATCTTAAATGACGAAAGATGGCCATGCAAACTATTCGGGCAAGCTCACTACCAGGTAAAAGAAGCTGTAGAAACCTAGAGACAAGTTTCCGACCTTTCGAAATAGAGACTATTCGTAGAAACACAATGTCATCCTTGGGAGCCAGCCCAACGGTGTTACCATTTTTTCCAAGTGGGTCAACAAGCTGAAGAGAGGCTGCTAATCCTTCTAACAGAATATGCCGCTTCCGTTGAAGCTGAATGCCACCATCTTGAGGTAAACTGAATTGTAGGGTTCGGTCAATATCATCTACATCTAGAAGAAGACAAAGGCAATCCTCAATTGTAACCCTAGCTGCAAGCATTGGTTCCTGCTCCAAAGGCTTTTCAGATATTTTTTGTTCAGCATTTCCATCACCAGAAGCAGAGGGAGGAGAGTCAACTTCAAGAAGTGGTCGGAGCCTGCGGATAGAAGAAAATGAAATCCTCCCATGAGCATCAACATGGAGATGTGGCTGGGATTCTGCACCGTGACGGGATTTGGAAGGTTGGTCCCTCGGGTGAGATGGGAAGAAACGAAGCTTTGACCTCGTTTCAGCTGATTTCTTTGCAAGACGAGCTTGGTGATAATAATCATCTACATATGGGTCATTCCCATGGGTTGCAGCATGCTGAATTTTGAGAATGTTCTCTATTTCTTCAGATGTCATGTACTTGGACCTAAACTGAGGCAAATTACTATTACTCCTTTGGGTACTAGAATCAGAACCTTGGCGAGAGAACCGCACACTATTTCTACCTTTTGTTGCCGATTTTGACTTTGACTCTCTCTTATCAGCTAATCCATATTTACTCAAATGTGATGGTGAAGGGAAGCTATTAAACTGTTGAGATCGTAGTGCTGGAAAATGAGCTAAGGATGGCTGAAGTGAAGGATGCAGTCTCTGCCGCTGTGGGGTCATTAGCAGCGGCGACAACAACGCATTCTGATATTGATGCTGCAAGAGATTGTTCAAGAGGCTAGAATGGTCCCCATGAAGGAGGCCGGCATGGCTAGTCCAGTGGTTTTGTAGCCTTCTGTTAAGAGTGACATTAGGTAAGCTTAAGTTTGAAGTGTTTGCATTATAATGCAATCCACGAGGCAAGCCAGACAAATGCAGATTTGAATTAGATAAAGGAGCGTTGTTCGGAGCAGAGAAGGGTGACTGAGTTCCTCTAGAGAGAGATGGCAAATTAAGATGATGTAAATTATCCAAAGAAGGTTGTTGAGATCCTGGCGGTGGAAAGGAAGTGAAAGATGACTGTGGTAATAAAATAGGCTCACTAGCATAATGCTGGAGCTGTTGCTGCTCAGGATACGAAGATGTTCTGTGTAATGATCTTGATTCTGAAAGATGAACTGAAGAGAGATGTGGGTGGGATGACCACCTCTTGCTTTCTTGATAATATTCAGAATCAGACATATGCCGATCAAGCCAATCAGGAAAATCAGTCTCTTGTGCCCATTCAGTAGCAGATGAACCTGAAACGAGTTGTTAAACATAGAACTAACAAAAACATCATATTATAAAATGAAACAGAGGATGGAATTTTGATTTCAAATTTCCCAACCTAGTAAATAGATGATGTATCAAGTACCATATATCAATTACAGTAAGCTTAGATAGTGAATAAAAGGTAAGGGATTACAAACAGGTGGTGAACTAAATAGCAGAACAGCTATCACCAATAGGAGAATCATCAAACAAAGGAAGCACATATCAAGGGCAAAAACTATTTACAAATCCAGACACAGCATACACTTGATCATTCAGCAAGATGTAAAAATTATTCTAGCATGTCAATGTGTGCTCTTAAATGAAAATGAAAGAGATTAAACACTGTAAAGAGAACCATATCATAAGCAAATCAAAGAAAAAATCATCCATGAATTGTAAAAACACTAGCTCATGATCCATTAATGTAACCTATAAGACTCAACCAAACAAGATGTGCTAGCTTTTTCACAGAAACTTGCGTCCACATGTTCATAGGTGCATTTTCTATCTCCCATGGGTAAATAATAATGCAGTTTCAAGTTTCAACTCATTTCAACACAATGTCCCTCTTCTACTATTTTAGGATTTCCTGCTCCATTTGGCATTCTATTTGTTTATCTATTTCTTACTTTATTTTCCATCAATATGCTTTCATTAAATCCCAGTTAATTAACATGAAGGATGTATAAAGAAATATCAAGTGTCCACAAAAGAATGACCAGAACAAGGTTCAGAGCATCCTACCAGGCCACAGCATCTAACTATATGCAAATTTATACAAATAACAAGGTAACTAACTATGTTTTCAAACCGGACCAGGCTCAAAAGGTTGGACTAAGGTCTAACCGATAATAAAAAGTAATTAATTAGATAAAATAGTTTGATAAATAATTTTAAATTTGAATTAACAGACTTTGTTTAATTCATAGAATAAGATAATAACTCTAATATGATACATTTTAGTCGAACAACACACATTTTCTTCAACTCCAATTTTAAGCAATACAAAACATACCCACTGGCCAAGCATATCAAAGCCCTAATTTCAACCTGAAAGCAGCCGTCATCATCCAAGGTACTTCAGCTACCTCTTCTTTACTTATGTAGATATACACGCACATTCATATACATGTATATTTTTTAGTACCCATCCCAAGTCCCAACCAAAACCCAGCCTCTTCTTCACCGACAAATTTCAATTTTTTCCGAACCATTACAAGCTGGTTAAAACCAGAAAAACCAGCACCTGTCAATTGGTACCTGCAAATTGACCGGTTTTTCCTCCGGTTTTGGACTTCTACGGTTTTAAAACCAACAACCAGACCGGCAGGTACGGTCCAGTTTTGAAGAAATAGGTAAAAAAAGGATAAAACATAAAAAACAAAAGAAAATACAGAGTTTTTCATAAATGATTTTCTTCAAAGTAAATAACTAATCAATTGGCCATAACTTCACATGATATGTGAGAGAGCATAGCAACAACATTGATAAAGCAAAAGTTGCTTGGAGTCTAGTGAAAAGGCTCAACCTTCTCCATCCCACACCAAGATTTTCCTTCTCATGGCGCATTAAGAAAATTTTATAAAATGCTCGACCATTTTTAGCTTTAGGTACAAATATAAGCATGATACAGAATATTTGTAAAACGACACCATTCGGAAGAAAATATCTAGTTTGCTTGTATGATCGCTGGATAAATTGAAATGTTTCCTGAATTAGATTGTAGAAGCAAATTATCTCATTTTACACACTTCTTCAGGAGAATTTTTTTATATTTATCCAATTTCAAAATTCATCATTTCTATATGTCAAGCACCAAGCCACCAACTTTGCCAATTTATGCATAAATGTATTAAAAATATTTTGGGCATCATAGCCTGGTTACCATAACCAATGCAATTGTGAATTGTTCATTGAATTTTGTTTGCAAACATTAAAGATGTGAAATCATTCTCACATGGACACTACCCAGCAACTGGAAAACCATATGTTTTCCAGGATTGATCCCATAATAATCCTTTCCTTTTGCGAATTACGTGCACTCAAAACATAACATTTATTAGGAAACTATGATAATTACAGCTTCATGGTTAAAGAAGCTAAAGCAGAATTTTTATTGGCAATGTGTCCATTGAATTCCTTATAATAGCCAGAGATCTAATCGGATGTAGCATCAATAAACAATCAAAATATGAAAATAGCTTCCCATTCTAAATAGTACTGAGAGCATAATCAAGAAAAGGTACTTTTTATTAACAACTAACAGGGTTGAGTTTAGTTTTAATTCAACCAACTCGTATATACTGAACTGGTAAGAATATAAATAAACAAATGCATTGAATGGTTTATGCACCCTGCAAAGTTTAAAAAGCATGCTCCTATTACTGGAAATTATTTGGCAATAATCTTGCAATCATATATACAAAAATGTCACTTCCATATCTTTAAGTCTTTTAACATTCACTGCCACATCAAGCCATCAAGGACTGGCCACACATTCAACAACCTAAGCATTTATAGCCTAAAATTTTAAACAGGGTTCCTGTCTTGACAAAGAAGCAGGTGAGAATTGCAGGATCATACGATACAGATTGCTACAACGTAAATTATGATAAACTGTTAATATATCAAGTTTAGTGTGATTACAAGTCATCACAAGAACAGAACACCACAGGCTGCATTAAGTTTGTACATCTACAACTATTACAATTTACAACTCTTAAGCTATTTTTTTCTGGGATGAAGATCGGCAAAATCCTTCAACATAAAGAACTTATCTTTATCCAAGGTTTGAAGTGGGAATTGAAAATACTTGGGTATATGGTCCCAGGCATACAAAAAATGAAATGAGTAAATGACATCATCAATATTTGTGTGCATAAACAGTCATTAAGTCCATGCATTATATTTCGGGTCACGTTATTTAGGCTTCATTTCTTCATAACAAATACTTCAGCCAAATATAGCCATTGGATTCTTACAAGCCAAAGTTTTAAGGATTCCACATGTTTTCAAATATTTAAAGAGAGAGAGAGAATTTTTAATAGCATATTCTTTGTATAATTATATGGGTAATGGATATACTTATCGGAACTTTTATAGCCGAAGTAGATTCCAGTACACATACAGATAGAATAAGGGGGGCCCATAGTGATGTTTGAGTGAGTACTTGACATAATTTTCATGTTTAATTTGAAAACAATGAAGGTCAACAATGTCTCGTTCTTCTGAAAATTTACCAGCTACATTGTTGTGATGCACATCTAGCACCTTTAGGGTTTTACCCAGGTTACAACCAAAGCAAACAGATTTGATAATTTTGAATGTAGACAACAAGAAAAAAAATATATATATATAAAAAAATTAACACTTCAACCTAAAATTGATATAGGTTGTGAGCTGTGGTGTGATAAAAATTTGGCAAAAACCACTAACCATCACAAACACCATCAATACCAACACCAAAATCCTTTTTTTAACCCCTAACACCCCTGCAAAGTTTGCCAATTGTCATGAATTAGAGAGAGAGAGTGAGATACGAGATCTTCTTACTACAATGAAAGGAGCTTATCCAAATTTCATAGTTGTGTAAAATCTTGTGTCTCGACACCAAAGGTGGAGATGCCAGGGCCATCGTTGTAGAAGTTTTTAATGAAGTTGGGTTGACAGTAGCTGTGGTGTTTGTAGTGTTGCAATGATGGTAGCTAGTGTGACAAGAGGGAGGGGATGGGCGATGGGGATATAGGAATGATGGAAGGGAGTGGTAGCAATTGGATGCTACGACTAGGTGGAGATGCATGTCGTATAGGAGGATGATAGATTTGGAGGGAATTCTTTTACTTTTAGTATCTTATATACTATTCTTTTATCATTTTTCAATTAGGAAATTCTGATCTTACAATATTGACCTTATATCATAACACTGATTGGACCGATATGAAATTAAAACCAAAACTTGGAGACTGAAGTGATTATTGTCCATTTTAAATCATGGTATAATAAAACTAGAACTAACAAATTCTAGAGTTCCTTAATCTGCGTTTGTACTTTGCTCTAAATATTTACTGTAGCTTTTTTGCTGGAAAGTAAAAGATTAATCAACTCTAGACAATGCACGGTTCCTCAATCCTAGAAGGCTGTTCATTTTCACTCCCAAAGACGGAACGTAAATGCTAGAGAAAGTGATGGCACAGGGACAACCAATACACAACAAAAACCAAACAAGGACAAAAAAATAAATAAATAAATAACTTATCTATTCGCATGAGTGTAGCAAAAATAGGAAAGATTTTAAAACAATAGCAAAGGAAAGATATGGCTTCGACTTTGTCAAAAAAATTGAAAACAAAAAAGCTAAAATAGCTCTCTTAAAATTTTATTTTGTCCATCTGGACAACTAGATTTACTGCAGTTTAAATAATCTTGGCAAAACTGCCTCTCTTTCTCTGGTTCGAGCAACAACTTTGCATTAACTGTTATGCAATCTGTTAAATTACTTTTGATACATGTGGCAACCACAAAAGTTGTCTACATGTATCCCAGCTGAGTCGAGATGAAGACTGGTAGTAAATAGAAAAAATCTTCATTTCCAACACTCCAGAAAGAGACTGTTTAATCCAAATTATGCGTGTTTGATCCCCATTTTTTCCTCATTATAATGTGAAAAACCAAGGACCAAAAGGAAGTATAAATATATAAAAGAAAAAAGCAGCACATAAAACAAAAAAATTATAATTCAGCAACAATGGAGAAATACAATAAACTCACTTTCCCTTGAAAAAGATCCAGATCCTCGATCACCAATAACTCCAGGATGTCTTGGTCCAGTAACAACTTTGTTCAACTGCAGAAACATAAAAGTATCTATCAGAATTACAGATGTGACAAATCTTACTCTCATATATCAGAGAGAGGGAACCAACTTTAATTCGTAAATAGCGTTAAGCCCTAAGGAAACTTCACACTACAGTGTATCTACAACAATTAAAATCACAACATTAGAAATATAATTTATTGATCATCATTTACATCATCAGAAGGCATCCTCTTAAAGTAAAGAAGAATAATGAATGCGTCACATCTTCCAACCAAAGATAAAGGGAAGTCCTTAAATTCGACATAAAAATCCATAAAGAAAGTTGAAATCTTTAACCTTCTCCATAAATCACCCTGCAGTTTTTTTTCCTTCAAAAAAATTCAGGCCTTTTGTTTCCAAACAACCCGAAAAATCACCCAACACAAAAACTTTCACAAAGCAAACCCAAATAGAAACCCATTCAAAAACTGCTTTTCTTAACAAGCTGCACAACAAAAATCTAGCAACATCAGAGTGTTAGCACAAGTGGTCCATACTTTCTGTTGCCCTCCTACACACCAAACACCAAAAGGAGAAAGTGATAAAGAGGAATCCTTTGAACTAAATCAAAAGGGTATTAATCCTCCTGTGGCCAACACATCATCAGACCACTTAGAGAAGACTTTAACCGCAAACCTGGCTACTTGGGCTTGCATACAGGTTTTTGGTCTGGTTATATGTCCATATGTTTAATTCATCAACCATCCAAATTTTTTGGATTCATGAACAAGACTAAATACCCTTTTTAACCTATTTCTTTGTTTCTAATGTAAAATGATGTCTGATACAGTCAAAGCCCATGTTTGTCTTCCATTCAATCAAAACTCTTTTTCTCTCAAAACTCATTTTCAACCACACACTCAAAACAATAAAATATTTTACTTATAAACCCAAAAAAATTTCTTACTATTTAACCACACATTATCCAAAAAAAACCTATTTCAAAACTCATTTTCCCAAAAAAAAAAAAAAAGAACTTTTTATTGGAAGACAAACAGAGTTAAAATCATTTGAAATACACATCAAAACGTATCTGAAACAGATACGGAATAAATCAACCATTTCTCACACACTTCCTTAATTTATGTTCAATAAAATATATTGGATAAGCATATCATACCCTTGTCAAATCATCGATTGCCGGATGATGGCACTTCATGCATTTTAGAATAGTTGAACTACCACAGGCACCGAAGCAAGCTTAAAACTGTATTTCTACCCAGGATACACTCTACTCTATATTGATTAATATATGCACCAAAAAATGGCCAGTCATGTAACACCTTATATGTCAATTTTTAATTCCTGTTCACTAGATAAATTTAAAGTGAAATCGTGTAAAGCAATAACAGAGAAAATGCTGGATATTATCATTATTAGACATGATGTATTAATGGCCCCATCAAAGAGGAATACTCCAAGAGAAAATTTGTAGCAATTATAGAGGAATTGACTTTTAATGTAATATGCGACTCTAGAAGACCAGAAGCTAAAACTTGTGGCTAGCAATACTAGTAATTCCAAGCACCTGACCTTAGCAAATGTAGTAGCCAGATCATCTATGTCCGATAAAGATCCTAAAGCCAATCCCTGGAAAGAAAGACAAATTGAATAAATTACCTGAGCACTAACTGCCCATTGCTGATAAAAGAAAATTGATCAATTAAAAGAAACTACGTAATAGAAAATCAACGAACAAGGTAATACTGTAATGTAATACTGTAATGCGTAAAGATACAACAAGGTCAAAATCACCCAAATTTACGGAAGTCGACAGTGCAGGACTATTATCATCCTTGCATGAATTAACAGTGTAAGCAATTTAATTAGTTTGTAAATCTAGCCACACGGAGGAACAGTCAAAAAAAGTCATGCATTTGTGTTCCTTGCATTGATGATATAAAACAAAAATGATGGCGAAACATTTATAATCAGTTGCACTATTTCATAGAATAGTGGTGGTGGAGGGGCAGACAGGACATTTCAGGAAACAAATTTCTATCATCTATCATGTGGGCTCAAACGAATAATGGAGAAAAATAACAATTTACCAGCGCTATTTTCCTGAACATTTTGAGAAATGAGAAATGCAAGTGCACACCAAGGGATACAGAAAACATTATTGTATATTTTCACTGTTTGGTAGGCACAAAAAACATTTCAATCAGCATTTCCAGATCATTTTGTCCAAATGTGTTCTCTATATTCCCTTCTCGTTACTTAACAGTCAACATCTTGAACGTGTAATAAAACATTCTTAAAAAGACTTCTGCAAGTATTTTTCAGAGAAGGCTCTCATACTCTCTTTACTCATAGAGTACCCAAACTTTGTTCAAATGTATTTTGAACAAGTCCCAAGACTTTCCAGAGTGCATTCCAACAGCCCATTAGTTACTGTAGCATGCACAAAATTAACATAAATTGAAAGAAACAGCATGCATTCTTGGGTTACTCTCTGCTAGGATCAAGACCCATTTGTCAACAGACGAACAACTTTTGACTTCTTTTTTCACGAACCAAAAGGACGGTGAAAGGCTAACATCAAATTAAAAGAGCCTAAAAATCATGTGTTTCACCTCATCTTTATCAAATAAATGATACTGATGCAACTCATCTTCGCCACCAAATCCTCTGCCAATTGTAGGAGAACTCTCTTCTTCCTCCAAACCACCTAGCTCCATTTCGTCCATTATATCTTTCCCGAAAAATGCATAATGTGATGCGTCGAATAGCCCGCTGTCTGCATCATACAATCAAAAGCGCCAACTTAAAACCCCAAAAAAATTTTAAATCACAATCATATATATGTTATAAATCAGCACACAAAGCACCTGATTTAAAAATTTTTTAAAAAAAAAGGTCTAATAGAGAGTAAGCAATAAATCAAAAGGAACCAAAAAAAAGTTCCAATTTCATTTTTAAATGGAGATCTCAGCTAGTAATAAAAACTGAAGAAACCAAAAACAACGAGCGAAGGGAAGCTTGAAGTAGAGCTACGAACCAGAAATCGAGCTGCTGGAGGCGTCGGTGAAATCCTTGAAACCTTTTCCATCGGATCTCTCCATAACGACAAAATAACCTAAAAACAAAGGGTAAATCACCTCAAATTTCCGCTGCAACAGAGATTTCAACTTTGGGTTTTGAAGCAAACACAAGACTCAAGTGGTACATACCCAGAGATAACCTTTGATTTTTTTCCCTCTGTGAGTGTAGCGCATAAATACACAAACACAAATATAGAGAGATGTAGAGATAACAGCTATAGATTCTGGGTGTGATGGCCGGTGGGTTGGAGAGAGAGGGGGGATTTGGTTCGTTCCGCGAAGGTGAGAGAGAGTAGAGAGAGAAAGTCCCTCCACCCGAAGAGGGAGGCTACTATTATATCAATTTTTGTTAATTCATAGACGTAATATTAAAGAAATGAGATCGACTTTTTGATCTTTATCAATTAGCTATAGCAATAGCAATGCACAAACGTTACACAATTCGTCGTTGAGTATCTCTAATTGCGATGTAAAATAAATTTAATTTGTGATTTAAATTTTAAAAGTGACGAAAATTTTCTTCATGCAAAGGAAATATAAATTGTATCTTTCGATAAAAAAAATGTAATTACATTCGCAAGAAGCAAAAAAATGAATTTAGATCTTTTCATTGAAGTAAAATTTGAATTTGGATTTATTGAGATGTAAATGATGATGCTAATGTGGTTCTGAAAATACTAATTTACACCTAATTTTATACCATCGTTGAGCATGCTCTTATTAAACTTTACACAATTCTAATGTAGTTACTTCTCTCCGTATCGGAGGGTGATGAATATGATATTGGAGAAGTAGTGCATAGGGCAAGTTTTAACTGTGTTCTTCGAGAATTTTCGTGATCTAATTTTTCCTTTATTTGTTTAGTACTATGTTATCGTGTAAAAATTACATGCTCTTCATATCTTGCTCCTAGAGTCGTACTGCATTACTGCGGTGACAGCAATTACAAAGTCATCTCCTCGTGCTCAATAGGACACTCTTTTTTTATCCATTACTTTTATTGTTGTACTATTTTCCTTCTTTAGAATGTTTTTCGTCTGATGTGAGGCATTGTAGCTCATGCTTTGGATAGATTCTCTATAAGGGCACTTTTCTGATTCAAAATGGCTTGGAGAGTCTCCAAGTTTCATTTCTAAGATAGTTTTGATTGATTCCAGTGAAAGCTAGTTTTTGTTGCCTTTAAACAAAATTAACATGTTCGAGTTCAATACATGAACAATTCATAAACTTTACATGTTCTTTAAATCCCCTCGAATTGAAATTTGTCCCAAAATAACCTTCGATTCATTAGTCAATGTATTTGATAAGTTTCTTTAGCAACGTATAACGCGCAAAAATATTTGACGGATTACTTTAGTAACATATTTAAAGCGTTACATATACTGATTTTTAAGTAATAAATGAAGTCTAAGATAAGATGATGTCGGTTACAAGTTACAATGTCAAATTAAGCCATTTATTAGTTTTGATGAAAATCAAATTTTAGTAAATTTTGATAAAAGTCGATAAAATGTGACATTGAAAATTTGATAAAAAATGCAGATTTCATAAAATATGTGATTGAAAATTAATTTGAAAAAAAAAAGTTTTAAGAAATGGAGGGCCGAATAGAAACTAAATTTTACTCGTAGTAAATTTAGAATTGACTACATAAATTTTTATCATCAATCTTATCCATTGGAAGATTTAATGTTAAAAATATTTTGTTAATTCATAAAGGTAAGAAATGGGATTTGACTTTTAGATCTTTTAACAATTAGCAATTTGAATTAAATACCCAAATAGTCCTTAAACTATACTCGTTTCCTAATTACCCCACGAAAATTTTGTTCCTAACATTTGAACCCAAATAATATTCCTTGTCCATTAGTCAATGTATTTGACAAGAATGTGAATGAGATTATTTGACAAGTTACTTTAGTAAGACGTCACCTTTTTTATTTTTAATAAATTATAAATAAATTTTACAATAACGTAATATAAATTCACTAGTGATAAATAACAATATCATATCAAAGCTTACTTATGTTAAATTTAGAATCGATTGTATAAACTTGTGATATTTATTGTATTTATTGAAAGATTAAATGAGATTTGTAGAGAAACTATCTTGATGGATGGTAAACACGAAATTATAGAAAATAAAAAAGAATTACACAGGATCATATCACATATATATCATATTTGACGTAAAGATTTACATATGACATGTGACATTCGATTATTTGACAGTTTAAAACACAATCGTCTATTCCATTCAATCACCTCCCGCAATATACCTTTATAGCATTGCTTTTGGACAATTTCTTCAGGTAAAGTAGATTAATCCTTACACCAATGGCCTCCAACCTATGTACATAGTTTTTTAAGTTTATTTTTTTAATAATTTTTTGATGTAGTCCTCGACTTATCTATTGTATGCGACAAAGATCTGGAGAAAAAAAAGCGAGTATCGCTTTCACCATAAAAAAGTCAATTTCTTTCACCACAATAACTTTTATTTTTAGTTAATACCCAACTACTCCTTCACCATGAGAATCATGCTGCATATATAGAAAGCATATTCTGTTGTGCAAGCAGCCTCATCTGTGTCAACGATGGCCCTACTATTATTTATTTCCATTCACATTGCGAGGATGCCATGGGACTATCTCTTTGTTAATATTGATACTTTCTAAGAAATTTTAGTACAGAATACATGTTGGTTGGACCATAAACACATGGCTATTCCGTTAAGTTGACAATCGAGACTACGAATGCAGAATGCCTTACCTTTTCTAGATGGCGTCAAGTTCAACACTTTCTTTCAAAATGCTACTCTTTTTAATACTCGACAATGGTGATACCACCTTAATATGGTATCAACACTTATAATTAGACGATATATTCTTCGTGTTGATACTTTCGATCATGGTATTGACACTCATGCAGGGGCACATAATAATTAAACTTTCTAAATATAACGTATACACAACATCGAACCATGCAATCCATGCGAGTGTGCGTAGCTAATGGTCCCATCAAGTCGTTTAACAGCGACTTTGGTTTTCTTTTCTCAAGAAGAAAGGAAAAACTGAAAATCACTGGCCCATGTGGAATGATTCTACCCATTCAGTGCAACTCAACATGGAATGTTTTTATGAACAATAGTGGGTATAAGAGTTCAATGGTAAGACTTAAAAAGTGACAACTAACAAATTTTATCATATGTTTCCTAATGTAAGGTGCAAATTTACAGACATTTGTAAGTGTAGATATGGAATGCCAACCCTCGGATTTTATTTGTACATCAACAACTAACCGAGTACACGATATTCAATAAAAAAAAGTGTACTGAGCGCTCAACGGCGTTGTGTGCTTACTGTGCTCGCCGACAGCAAGGAGAATTTGAGTGGAAGCTTTAAAATAGCCAATGCCTTTTTCTGTGTACTCTTGCAGGAACCTCTGTCAAATATCATCAGAAGAAAAAATTGTAAGGTGTCCAGTCATGAATTAATGCAAATATTTCAGAACTTGTGAACTCTAAAAAGCAAATATTTACCACTAGTTTGATACAATGAATTATAGTGAACTTCGCACCAAAAGCTCAGCCATAACTCTTCAAAACACAAGCATAAACAAAAATGTCAATAGAAATAATTAAGTGCAACTCCAGATCACAAAAGGCAAATGAAAACATCGAAAAAATTTAGTTTGATTTTTTAGTGATATTTATACTTTTGGCTTATTTTTCATTTTATCGACTTTAAGGTTCTCTTAATTTTTTGTATCAAAAAGAGGACAAGGGTCAAGGAGCATTTGTACAAATACGAGGGTTCTGAATGATTATAAACCACCAGATCACAGCCTTTCCCCCTTTTTTTTCCCCTTTTTCAGAAGAAAAGAAGGTATCATTGACAAAGAAGAAGAAATGTAAAAACAAGATTAAAGAATACACTAAGCATACCTCTGGATGGATTTCTATCCTTAGGAAGGATTTCAATATAGCACGTGTCCCGAAAAGAGGTGACTAAACAAATTTTTGCTTCGAACTATAGGAAGTTCAAAATGTTCAGGTTCCAACATCATACGGAACACAAAAAAGCAAAGATCAGGTTAGTGAAAAAATATCAGACATTGATATAGAAATAATGCAGTGCTAATATTGTCTAACTTGGAAGGGTAAATTCAAGAGTGAGCGTGTCACGTGTGTGAAAATATTTCCAACAGATGTTCATAACATTTGGCACTTAATGGATGCTTTTCAACTCTCCAATATTTGTTCACTAAAAGCTAGATATAGATTAGTTCGTAAAATAATAAACCGTGCTTAATCAAGATTTTAGGCTAGCAAATTCATTTAGCTCAACTTGCCATGTCATACAAGTTAAATAGTTGTGAAAGAACTATTCGAGCTAGCCTCTAATTGGCTTGTTATAAATAAACCAAAGTTAAAAAGATATTTAAGTTTGCCCAGAAATCAAAACAACATTGGATAACCTAGTACTCAGCTCGGCTTGTCTTTCCTAATTTACATCCTTAAAAACAGACAAGACATTCCTTATATATTCCAAGTGACATGAACAACATACAGACAACAACAAACTAAGTCTTCTTCCCAATAGATTTGAGTTGACTACATCGTTTTTCGCCGCTCAGTTCAGTTCATAGCTAGAACCACTGGAAGATCCCAAACAGTTAAAATCCTTAACAATCCACTTCTCCCTCTTAACATGTTCTACTGAGACCGTATCACTCTTATAAAACCTCTTTATGTCTACTGACATGAACAATCTAAGTCGCAATAAAGTACGAGGGAAACAGGATACTTTGAGCTTAAAGCATTAGAATACTTACTCGGTCTGCAGCTGCTTGTAGAGTAACGTGATCTCCCCACTCCCCCAACCTGATGAAATTAAAATCACATCAATGTAAATTACACCGTAATATGAGGAGAAAAATGATACCCAAAGTCTAGGTAATTGACTTTTTCATCTTCTTCACGTAGCTTTTGTACTTCATGGGGACATAACCTTCATAGAGCTTTTTGTGACGTTTTAACTGAAAGGAAATCCAGAAACTAAAATGAGAAAACGAAGATGCTCTTTCAGAAGAGATGCACAGTGCAAGTACATCAGAGATCATAATCTAAGAAATTTAAGAAACAGTTGAAAATGGAAAATATTAATAATGCGGAGACACTAACCAAGAGAAACCTGTTATTGGAAATTATTATGGTAAGTACGAGCAAAGATCACTGATATGATCGAAAGGATTAAATATGAAATGTCAACATGCTTAAAATTCTATTGGGTTAGGTCACGGTGATGAGTTGTTGAAAGATAAAAAATTCTGACTAGGGCACAACCGGTGAAATGACAGGTAACAAATGTTATTTAGCTTTGTTATTTAGAAATCACTGGATCTTGCAGGTTATGAACTTGCGGTGGGGGAAGAAAACTTCTTCAGAAGACCGTGTAAATGTCTTGGAAAATCAAGTGATAATTATCATTGTCAGATTACAAAATGCACTTTGAATGTATGAAATTTTACAAATGAGAAATATGAATGCATTTTCGTACCACGAAACATGTTTTCAAAAGCTTATTATCTGACCACACCTATCTCATCTGATGTTAACATGTGTTAGGTTTTATAATGTACATCATAAAAACTAGTTTCAATAAGACACTTGAATGTGGACAATGGGTAGCTTCCAAGATTTGTCACTACAGTTGTTATTTCTTATAAATTTAGCCACATGTCATTGAGCTCTTACATTGTTGGACAACCTATATTTAACTCAGAAGATCTGGAACAATCTGAATAATGACTTGAGTGAGAGATGATGTTGCTTACGAGCTTGTTGAATCTTTAGTTTGAATTTATATTCTTTGACGTGCGAAGTAAAGTGATGTTAGATCGTGTGTGTTATAACTTTAAAAACATGAAAAAACCAGAATAATTTACTACATCACAAGGATAATTAGAATAATGAGACGAAGCATTTATTTTAGGAAATTGCTTATTAGTTTGGGGGGTCCTGAAAGAACAATGCTTGGTGTACAATAATTTTGACATCATTGTTGACAACATGCGTGGCATGTTGTCATTTGACGGTTTAAAAAACAATTCATCATTTCAACCAATATTTTTTTGTCACAACCAACATTGTCAACAATGTTGTACAAAAAATTGTACAAATAGCACAATTCGTCCTGAAAAGGGAACAAAGGCATTCAATAGTGACAGAGAAAGTAATGTGTCCTTGAACTCCAGGCCAAACGAAAAAACATTCATTTTGAAAATCTTTAAAGCATTCAAAACATCAATTAATCTTCAATTATATTTTGGACTGATATCTAAAGCTCAAGTGTCTGAATTGAGCATCAAATTTGAACATTTTATTTTTGGAGCTGCTTTAATTCTTCAGGTACACATTTCTACAGTAAATTATAATATTTTTGAGAGATATTGGAGTTTTGCTCAGCTTTCATGAGTCAGGAAGTTATTTTTGACAGTAGCAACGGAACTAAAAGATCATCTCCAGGAATGCTACAACTGTCTTGATAATACAAGGTTTAGATGCAGTTCATACGGTGGACCTTAATACCTAGTTAGATCATGACAAATAACGCG
>CAIGRN010002185.1:0-32884 GCA_903798345.1 Fraxinus anomala | reverse complement strand
CGGCACAAAGCCTAGCGCTGCAATAGGTGTCCAGGCAGCATCTGGGCGCTATGGTGGCAGCGCCTTGTTAAAATAAACTGCTCGCTGGGTATAGTGCGGTGCCTGGGCCCTGTATCGTTGTTCTAAACTCTGCACCTGTTTCAATATTTTTGTCATAATTTTTTCTTCCTATATCCAATTAAAGCGATTCAAGATGAGTTGGAAAGATAACTCAAAGAGCTATAAATTTGCTAGAAGTAGATCTTTTTCAATTCGAACGTTTACTGGGCCAAAAATAGGTCTTAATCTCCAACTTAAAATCTAGACATCCTTGTACGATTGAAAAGTGATTTGTGATAATATTTTGGCCATATTTTCACTCATTTTTGACATTTAGTTGTATTCATTTGACCCCTAACATTCTCGAATCTTCATCGTGAGTTTCGACACAACTTTTGAGTATTCCCATTTTAGCCCCCAAACTTTGGATCTTGCCATTTTTTTTTTGCCAATTTTCGCTTTTTTCTTTCAATTCACTTTCATTCATTGAGTTTCACCTTATCCCGTGATGATTCTCTTCGTTGAATTGGGCTCGTCGATCCCTCGTTGTATCTCCCCTTTTTCTATATTTGGAACCCCTAATTCATGTCTTCTTTGGTCTATTTATAGTTCCCTACACGTCCTTGGCCAAATTGGAGTTTTTTTCTGGGCTTCTCGCGACCCAATCAACAAAAATCCTACGTTGGCGGCACAAAGCCTAGCGCTGCAATATGTGTCCAAGCAGCGTCTGGACGCTATGGTGGCAGCGCCTTGTTAAAATAAACTGCTCGCTGGGTATAGTGCGGTGCCTGGGCCCTGTATCGTTGTTCTAAACTCTGCACCTGTTTCAGTATTTTTGTCATAATTTTTTCTTCCGATATCCAATTAAAGCGTCAAGATGAGTTGGAAAGATAACTCAAAGAGTTATAAATTTGCTAGAAGTAGATCTTTTTCAATTCGAACGTTTACTGGACCAAAAATAGGTCTCAATCTCCAACTTAAAATCTAGACATCCTTGTACGGTTGAAAAGTGATTTGTGATAATATTTTGGCCATATTTTCACTCATTTTTGACATTTAGTTGTATCCATTTGACCCCCTAACATTCTCAAATCTTCATCGTGAGTTTCGACACAACTTTTGAGTATTCCCATTTTAGCCCCCAAACTTTGGATCTTGCCATTTTTTTTTGCCAATTTTCGCTTTTTTCTTTCAATTCACTTTCATTCATTGAGTTTCACCTAATAACATATTATATAATAAATTAGACTATGATTCCATTAAAAGAATTATGAAATGTCAATATTTTGGAGCACAAATAAGTATATAAAATACACCTATCATTTATCTATTGAGAAAAATATATTTGACGAAATTGATAATGATATAATTATACTACGTTTTCAAAATATGAAAACACGTCGGGAACAATTATAGTTATATTATTTATAATTATTTTTGCTATATAATTTATGCCCACCCAAAAAATTATCATGGCTACGTCCACAATTAGTCTGTGAATAGTACATTTTTGTGTTATAGTAATATAAGAATTTTTCGGTTGTATGATAAGAGACCAAATTTCATATCCATTTGTTGCGTCTCAGTTTTCTTATGGTTGGAAAATGGGATCATGGGATTAGTTCCGATCCTCGAAAATGATCTTGTGAAATTGTGTTTCTAGTTTTCGTGAAAAGACACAGGAATTTGAATAAACAAGAACCAGAATCGACATCACAAAACAATGAAAGAATTTCACTCAGCACAACTGCATTCGGAATTGAAAATTGAGGCTTTGCACCACTGGGATAGAGTCACTCTCCACCATGTCAACACGAAAAGTGCACTCTTTTGCAAAGACCAGTCCCTCCAATAGGAAAAAATAGCTTCAGCAGTCTCCACTGGGAATAAGCCCGTCATCCTCTTTCATTCCACAATCATCCCGCCTTATTGCAACATCGCTATTCAGTGGGGAATTTAATTAAAAAGCCTTGTCAACAGAAGTTTTTAGCTAAAACTTTAACGGCTCCCACTTAAAAGTCTTATATTCTGTGTGGGTGATTATATTCACACCACATTTTAATTAGATTAAAAATCATTAACCTTTATTAATTATCACGCTTATATTCTTAATTTTTTCTTCATTATATGTTTATTTTTAATATTTTATTGATCAGAAAATCTTTTCATTAATCATGTTTTCGTTCAAAAATATTGTTAACGTGCTTTCAAATATTTAATCGCATTTTTACATTATTATTTGTTTTGCTTATTTAAAATACAATGGGCAAATGAATATTTTTACTCTTATCTAAAAAAAAATTTGAAAAAAACCATGACCAAAAACAATTTATGTTAATTTGAGAATAAAAATACGATTAAAAAAAGTTTGAGATATAAATGTGATAGTATGTAAAGATTATGAATATTCATGCAATTAAAATGTAGTTTACCTATTAAAAAATATAGGTGAATATATTTAGCCAAACTCTATTTTATTATATGTTAAAATTCCTAAATCCATTAAATTCACTATTTTTCATTCATTCTTCAAAACCACAATATGAACCTTATTTTCTTCTTTTTCTTTTTATTTCTTTGCATTATCCGTCAAGATTGATTACATTATGTGATTTGTCTTTAAACAACATTTTTTTCTCGTTGTGTAATATTATTTTCCATTAGTTTCACTTCAAATAGAATATTATTTTTTGTCTAAATATAGTAGAAATATAGTGAAACTACTGAAAATGGCACCTTGTCATTTTAAATGGACAAGTGTTGTTTTGTACACGGGGTCGATTTGACTTATGATACAAAAATGAAAAAAGATTGAATAGTCATTTTACGATGAAAAAAAAATATAGTGATTTCAGTCCAAGCATCCACGATTATCTTTATAAACATCTAAAATATTGAAAAGAGCTAAGATATTGTACTTCACTCTCTTGTAATAATGAATCTAATAAATTTTGAATGAACTTTGTTGTTAGTACATGATCTTATACAGTCGTGATACTCTCACCATTGAAGAAGATTATAATGTTTCATTTTCAAATGAAAAAATGAAGCATCTTGTTGGATTCTAAGGCTCATGAAGAAGGTCTTATTGTTCATGTAGTTATGAGGGGGGCAGATTGATATCTAATTCCAACAATAAGATTTGTAATTACTGCAAGAAAAAAGGGACACATTAAGAAGAATTGTTACAAGTTGTAGAATAAGAATAAAATGAGTTTCTACAAATCAGAAGGAAAAATAGTCAGAAACTTCAGGTGAAGCCCGTATTGCACAAGATTACTACGATGATGAACTTTNAAAAAAGGGACACATTAAGAAGAATTGTTACAAGTTGTAAAATAAGAATAAAATGAGTTTCTACAAATCAGAAGGAAAAATAGTCAGAAACTTCAGGTGAAGCCCGTATTGCACAAGATTACTACGATGATGAACTTTTGAATGAACTTTGTTGTTAGTACACGATCTTATACAGTCGTGATACTCTCACCATTGAAGAAGATTATAATATTTCGTTTTCAAATGAGAAAATGAAGCATCTTGTTGGATTTTGAGGCTCATGAAGAAGGTCTTATTGTTCATGTGGTTATGAGGGGGGCAGATTGATATCTAATTCCAGCAATAAGATTTGTAATTACTGCAAGAAAAAAGGGACACATTAAGAAGAATTGTTACAAGTTGTAGAATAAGAATAAAATGAGTTTCTGTAAATCAGAAGGAAAAATAATCAGAAACTTCAAGTGAAGCCCGTATTGCACAAGATTACTACGATGATGAACTTTTGGTTATTTTTTACGGCGACTCCAAACCTAATGATGATTGAATTCTTGATACAACTTGCACTTTTCATATATGTCCTAATCGGGGATTGATTTTCAATATATGAAGTAGTTTCAAAGAGTTTTGTGTTAATGTTAAATAATCCACCTTGTACGATAGCTAGTATTAGAAGGGTCGAAATAAAAATGTTTGAAGGAACTGTTAGGACACTTGATGAGATGAGACATGTTCCAAATTTGAAGAGAAATCATATCTTCTTGAGTACTCTTAATTCAAAAGGGTAAAAGTACACTAATGTAGATGGAGTTCTGAAAATTAGTAAAGATGTCTTTAACATAACAGAAGAAATCTCAATTATATGTTTTGCTTGGTTCTACAGAATCTTCAGATATTAATCTGTAGAAATTAGGTAGTCGGGTAGAGTTTGAGTTTAGTACAGTAGCATTGGAGTTTGGTTTAGGATCTACATTAAAAATACATCTCAGTCAAGTTCAGAAATTATGAATAATGTCGTTTCGTCACCCCACCAGTGGTGTCGCAATATTCAATTGTTAGAGATAGATCGAGGAAAGATATTAGTCCTTCACAAAGGTATGGTGAGACTGATTTAGTTGATTGTGCTTTATATGTGGTCGAAAGTATTGAGTCTAGCAAAAAACTTCTACAGAAGCAGATAGTTGTATTTCTGTTACAGGGTATATTTCTGCCTTGTTTGGTAATTGTTGTTGAGTTATTTGTGATTTTGTTGTTCGTCGCAATAATTCGAGCAACTTTGGCACCCAATCTAATCCCGCTAAACAATGCTTGAATTTAGTTGATATTCAGTTTGTCCTAGTTGGGTTTTGTGGAAGAAGTTGAGAGGAATTTTTGTTGAAGAGCTAAGTCATATTTCTTGCAGTGGAATTTGTGTCAAGATGGAA
This sequence comes from Fraxinus anomala, assembly GCA_903798345.1. Classification (NCBI taxonomy): domain Eukaryota; kingdom Viridiplantae; phylum Streptophyta; class Magnoliopsida; order Lamiales; family Oleaceae; genus Fraxinus; species Fraxinus anomala. The sequence continues at coordinate 28,148 of CAIGRN010002185.1, read as the reverse complement.
ATTTTTTGAATTGTGAACCAAATTTCTTTGGGAATTAGTGTTGTAGTTGAACAAGGCTTTGAAGATGTTAAAATATAGATAAAGAAATTTTGGGACAGAGAATGGGCACTTGAGTTCCCAAATCCGGGCACCTAGTCACTATTTGGGATGAAGAAACGAATTTGGATAGAGATTCAGTGCCTGAGTGCCCAACTGAGGCTCTGTATGCCACTAGCTTGGGCACTCGAGCTTCACGTACCCCTCACTGCGCAAGGGCTTTTTCGTTCGAGCTCCAGTATCATTCGGCCCATGGCTTGTTTGCATTTTGACGAATTTTGGGATGTTCTTTTTTTCTAAAACATTATTTTTAGGGTTTGACCTATAATCTATATATAGTTGGCTCTTCATTGTGTTAAAAAACAAGTTGTAAGCACAATATCTTGTATTCTTTTATCTTATATTGAATTCTCATCCTCTGCCCGTGGTGTTTTTCACGTAAATTTCGGTGCTCTTGATTGTTATTTTCATCTTGCCATATTATTCTCGTTTATTAAATCTAACAAGAAGCATCAAAGCAAAATCGGCATCGCCTTTTTTATAAAAGAGATAAACCGCCATTGAAAATAATTAGACATGAAATTACTTTGTTGAAAGGCCATATCCCACCAGCACACACACTTTGTCTATCTTCAACCGAACTAATGTGGAATAAAAATAAATTATTCTCGTCCTTTGGTTCATGTTAGACAGTTCAATATAAAATTGCATGTTTGTCACACATATTTGGCGTAAAACTCGTTTCAATACATCGCTATAACCGATTCGGAGCCCAAATTATTCAAAAGGAAGTGGCTCATCGCCTGCTACCCCTCAACTTGATGCCTATTCAAAATAGAATTAGGCTCTTCATCCTTGTCAAGATGTAGCTAAGGTTGTCTATGAATTGGGTTTTGATTTGAATTCGATAATCCATTAACTAAATGAAGCAAATATGAATATAGATAAGTTTGATCCGATAACAACCCGATCTGATTTATTATAATAATATAATGTATTTTATATATTAGCGCATAATTTATTACGCATATTTTTTTTTTTCATTTTGAAACTTGTATTATACTTTACACATAATTTTCAAATAATAAATAATTAGATGATAGTATAATATTGTTAATTGAAATATTTGGAGAGTTTTAAGTTTTTATTAATTAAGATAAGATAAAAATAATTTATTTATTTTATAAATTAAACAACCAAATGGGCCAACAGTTGGAGTACGAAAGTAACAAGGGTTGAAGTGTTTTCTCACATCGGATACTCACTAGAATATCACAAGATTTGTAATCTATAAATAAGTGGGCCGAGAATTGGGTAAAAATATATTTGGACCTTTTAATTCTAGACTTAGAGGTTGGCTAATATAAAATTTTTATTTTCCTAATTTCTTTAATTTCGAATGGAATTATTGGATCTCATATCCAATAACATAGCAAATCGGATATGGATTTAACAATCAAATATCCGTTGGATTATTGGATTGAATCGGATCAGATCGAATCAGATAATCATTCTTATCGAATCGGATCAGATCAGATATGAGCAGATCCGATCCATACCCAATCCATTTACAACCTAGATGTAGCCAATTGAAAAAGTTTAGATTCGATGTCCTATTCAATCTATTAGTGTACTTATTCCCTCAAAATTTGACATTCACATTACATACATAGTGCGCCAGATTCAACTCCATGTTAAATCATCGGGATTCAAGAAAGAATTTTAGGGTTGAAATTTATACTTTGGATTTCTCAATTTTTGGGATGTGGATTTTATCCATAAATTTTAAAGTTTTGCTTTCATTGTTCCCAACTTCACACTTCTCACATCGGATACTCACTAGAATATCACAAGATTTGTAATCTATAAATAAGTGGGCCGAGAATTGGGTAAAAATATATTTGGACCTTTTAATTCTAGAACTTAGAGGTTGACTAATATAAAAATTTTATTTTTCTAATTTCTTTAATTTCGAATCAAATTATTGGATCTCATATCCAATAACATAGCAAATCGGATATGAATTTAACAATCAAATATCTGTTGGATTATCGAATTGGATCGGATCAGATAATCATTCTTATCGAATCGGATCAGATATGAGTAAATCCGATCCATACCCAATCCATTTACAACCTAGATGTAGCCAATTGAAAAAGTTTAGATTCGATGTCCTATTCAATCTATTAGTGTACTTATTCCCTCAAAATTTGACATTCAGATTACTTACATAGTGCTTCAGATTCAACTCCATGTTAAATTGATTCAAGAAAGAATTTTAGGGTTGAAATTCATACTTTGGATTTCTCAATTTTTGGGATGTGGATTTTATCCATAAATTTTAAAGTTTTTTTTTTTTTTTTGGCAATCAAAAAAGAATTTTAGGGTTGAAATTTATACTTTGGATTTCTCAATTTTTGGGATGTGGATTTTATCCATAAATTTTAAAGTTCTAGTTTTTTTTTTTTTTTTTTTTTTTTTTTGGTGTTTTCAAATTTGACAATTTTATGATTTAATTGTTGAATTTGAGTACATTTATAACGGGAACTTGTATATTGAGTTATGGATCATGGTGCTGTTTATTTTATTATTTAAGATACCAATTGCCTGCTTTTCAAATAAGTGTTCATTGTTGCAATTCCATGTTCAAATTACGAGGCACTGATTGTTTTTTTTCTAGAAGGGATAATTATTTGGAATCAATACCCAGTTACGATCATTTTTATTTTTTTTTTGGAATCAACACCCAATAATTTTTTTGCATGAATTTTGTTAATTTTGGATCAAATTTATTGCACGAAAAAACGTAATATGGCAGTTTTGAAAATAGGGAAATTATACCTGACTTGTGATTATTGTCTGAGGTAACCTGGACATTGAGTTTTGCATCAAGATTAAAGCATAAGTTGGTGACTGACAACAATGGGTCGTTTTGGGTGGCTTGTGTAATTGATTTTTGGGACATTTTAAAAAATGTCCACTTTTTTGGGTGTCAATTGAAAAATGTCCACAATTTTGAATTTTGTACTAAATTGCCCATTATGCACTTAATGGAAAAATGAAGCAATTTGTTTTTTTTTTTTTTTCCAAATTTTCACAAATTTCGAGAAGTAGCTTTCATGGGAAGCTACATTCAAATGATATTCTCGACATTTCACATGTCATTCTTGACATTTGAACCATATTTATATTTCAAAAGTACACATGTCAATCACAATATTATATGTTCTCGACATTTCAAATGTTGTTCTTAACATATTAAACGTCTAGAATGACATTTCATTCTGAACATGATATTTCTATACATTTGAAATGCCCGTTCTCGACATTTCTGTGTCAATGAGAAAAATTGCATTTATTGCGATTTGACAATTGTACTTTTGAAATAAATAGGTTAGGGTTATGTGAAAAATTTTATTGGCCAATAAATTTTTTAATAAAGTGGACATTTTTGTGTTTATGTGGAATTATAAATTGTTAAAAATGGTATTTTGGTCTAAATTCTTTCAAAATGGACATTTTTGCAATGGTGGACATTTTTGCAAATGGACACAAAAAGTGGACATTTTGTGAAATTTCCTCCTGATTTTTTTAGTTGAAGGAAATCTAGATTTGCAGCTCTTTTCCTATGGGCAGCAGCTTCATAGTGCTGCAACGCCCATTTCTGGGCACTGCTGTGCTAACTTGCTGTTAAAGTTTTCTAAAACAAAATAAATAAATAAAGGGATAATCAAATTCAAATCTTGATACTAAAAGTTTCTTTCAAATGACTAATATTCTAAAATAGTTTAGTTGAAACAATGTGTTACCAAAGTAACATATCTTGTGTAAATAATTTATTTGGAATATTAGAATAGTTGTGTGTATGTAATTCATGCAGGTATTGACCAATCCAAAAGAATGTCAATTTTTGGCCGAATTACATATGCATTTGTGGTAATAAATAGGAGACAATCATAATTTTTTTTTAATGTGAACATTGAGTCGATGCAAAGATAGACTTAATGTTTTACATAGTTAATATTTGATAACTACACCAGAGTACCACTTACAAGTTGATATTTATGTCTAAAGACTAAATGCCAATGTTGTGTTCTGTCTCTTATGATGGGGTCTACCACTATTTGAATTTATTGATTGTCCAATAAGGATTCTCATGTGAACATTTTAATTTGATTTAAGTTATCTATTCAGTTAATCCGTCTACTTCTATAATATCTGTAAACATCAACTCAATCTTTGTACTTGAACCAAATTTTAAGGACCAAAAAAAGAATGCTTGTATTGTTTTTGGCTACATAGATCTAGACCTCGGATAAGTGAGATCGTTCAAACCGCATAAGTCTTATGATCATAAAGCGTGGAACTACAACAACATTTGGAGGCGCTGTATCCAATGAGGTAACTACTGCTAAGGAATTTCTTAAAGAAATTGAAAAATATTTTGTGAAAAATGATAAGGCCGAGATCAGTATGCTTTTGGCGAACTTGGTTTTACTAAAGTGTAGTTAACTGTTTATAGAGGTTCTTGAAGTTAAAGAAGGGAAGCTGCATTTGGTTCAGCTCAAAATAAATAACAAAAGTCTGAAAATGATAAATAATCTGATTGTTACTTTTATGAAAATCTGGAACACATGAAGAGTGATTGTACTAAATACCACACTTGACGTGTAAAGAAAAGTACAATTCTCAATTTGGTCCATTTTGAGGTTAATTTTGTTTCAATATCAAAGAACACTTAGTGGATAAGTTTCGATGCTACTTCTTACATAAGTGTCTGTGCGGGGTTGTTTGAACAGTCGAAAGTTAATTGATGATGAAAGATTCATTTATATGGGATGATGGCTCAGTTAAAGTTGAGGCTATAAGGACTTTTTGGTTATTATTTAAAACAAGTTATTGTTTGGATTTGAAAGAGACATTTGCGGTACAGTCTTTTACTCGGAATTTAGTTTCTATTTCTACATTGGAAAAATTCGATTACTCTTGCTGATGTGGAAATAGCTAGTTTGGTCTTTTTTCTTATTTCAAATATTGAAGTTACCGGTTCTTTATCTAGTTATAATAACATATATTTGCTTAATTGGGTTGCCTTGTAATAATAAAACATTGCATGTGAATTCACGTGGTATTAAACGTAACTTAATCAATGAGAATTTCGTTTTATTATGGCACAAGCGTTTAGGTCATAGTTATCAAAAGAAAAGGAAAAGCTTGCATTAGAAAGAATTTTTTATCCCCTTGATTTTTCAAATTTAACTTTTAAGGGAAAACAAACAAATATAAGGAGATCATGTACCAATAAGACTTTAGACGTCTTGAAACTAATTTATAAGGATATATGTAAACAAATATGGAATCATTCCACATTACACCATATTAGGATCACCAGCATGAATGGTACTGTTGAGAGACCATACAAAACACTTAAGGCCATGGTGAAAAAATATGATTAGTCATTTCACCTTACCATAATCTCTTTGGAAAGAAGCACTAAGACCACATCATAAATTCTCAATAAAGTTCCAAGTAAAGCAATTGTTAAGGGGCTACAAATTTCTAAGATCCACTATCTGGTTAATTTTTGAAATGGAAAATCTCTGATTCTTTGAACAACGAAGCTACCAAGTCAGCATGGCAGTTCGTACGTTCGGGATGCCAGTATTAGGATTCATATCGGTTACTATGGAGCTCCATTTTACCCGTCACTGTCTCATTCTTCTGCTAGAGACTATGGTAGGACCTCATTCCAGTAGATGTCGTTATTCAGGGGAGGGTTGGATGCCATTGGCTTCTCGCTGTCAGTGTTGTTCCGAGACTGAGACTATCAATCATATTTTCACTGGCAATAGCATCTCCAATCAGGTACGACAACATTTTGGGGACATTATGTTCGTTGTGGACACATTCACATTATTATTCCTCTACTGATATTTTGGTACCTCTGGACCGCAAAGAATGATGTGAAGTATAGGGGGATTCGCATAGTAGCCAAACGTATTATTTGGAGGGTCTATCACATGATCTCTTTTCTTCATATGAGAGGACTGTTTCGAGTGGTGTATTGGGGAGGGGATTTGACACTTACACCCATATTTGGTATTTTTATGGACCCAATTTTCCCATCTCCCCCTATTCGAGTTTGGTGGCGTACTCCATCTGTCAAGATCAATACTGATGGATGAGTCAATAATGGTTTTGCGAGTGGGAGAGGCATCATCAGATATCACGCATGACACTATATCAGGGCTTTCTCAGCTTCGTATGGACCATACTTGATATTAGAGGCAGAGCTCCGGGCTAACTTTCATGGGATTTTACTAGCTCAAGGACTTGGTTTCAACGATTGGGGTTGAGTTTGATTCTACAGTAACTATTCAATGCATCACTAGAGGAGGAGGACCATGGGCTATTCAGGGTATACTCAGACGTATCACATATATCATATCCTTCGACAGAGATACAGTTTCTCACATTTACGGAAAAGGAAACCAGGTTGCATATGCTCTTGCTGCTGAAGATTGTGATCATCAACGATATCATGTATAAGGATTACATGACCTATCACGACATATTAGAGCACTAGTACAAATTGACATACATGGATTGCCCAGTGCCAGGGTTTAATTTTTATTTTTATTTCCAATTCTTATTTTTGTCTTAATTGCATTAGTTCTTATTGTAAAGGAAGTGGTACTTCTTTGTTTACTACTTTATTCTTCGCCATTTATTTTCATCGTAAGAAAAGTAGTACTTCCTCATTTATTACTTTCAGTATTTTCATATAATCACGGTATTCCTCCGCCACAAGTGATGACATATTAATAAAATTTCGAAGGTACTACCCTCCTTTAATAATAATAATAATAAGTTGATCTTCAAGATTCAAAATAATGAATTAAGGTATATTCTGTATTTATTAATTCTCTTGATGATTTAACATAGAGATCTTGACAATGTGTAAATTTTATAAAATTTGGTCGATTACAAAATTCTAACACTTTGTAGAGTCAGAATATTCAATAAAACCAAGATAGTTAGCTCCCGTTTGGCGCCCATTATTTGGTATTAAAAATTTTGAAATAGTGTTTTTTGAAAAATTAATAGTTGAAAAAGAAGGTAATTTTTTGATTTACGTGTAATATAAATTTTTTTTAAAATGTGTAGTTTAAAAGAATATAGCAAAAAATATATTATTATTTTAGTTGAGGCCAAACGGGGGCTTAGTTATGTTATTGTACTTTCTAGAAAACCAGAAAACTATCTTGATAAAAAAAGCAAGGATATGCTTATTCATCAAAAACTTGCCATACAATTTTAATTCACACAGGCATCAAATCTTTAGTGGACACATCAGTTGGACACTAACTATTGTATAGGCTAGGGTGCCATTTAAACTTAATGGTCACTTCAACCAGTCGGACCGCCTACTAATTAAATAGTGTAAATTAGGCCTACTACCCTTTTAAATTCACTAAATCGATTAATAACCTTTTTAAACTAATTAAACCAGTTAGCACTAATAAATATGTCCTAAAAGCTCTAAACCCCCCAATTCCTGAAGACAAACCCTCCCCAATTCCAGTAACCACAATATTTGCGTGGAGAATATTGGTAGGGGCATTATCAGCTTCTCTGACAACCCCCTTGGATGTTGTGAAGACTATGTTGATGACTCAAGTTCATGGAGAGGCCATGAATAAGGTTGTTGCTGCAATGTATGGTGGAATTGCAGCCACCGTTGAGCAGATTTTGATGGAAGAAGGATGGGTTGAATTTTCTCATGGAATAGGGACTAGAGTTCTTCATAGTGCCTGCTTTTTCAACTATAGGGTACTTTGCTTTCGAGATAGCCAACACTTTTTTAATTATTATCTGAAGCAAAAGGAGCTTCAAACTGTGGCGCTTGCTCCCACGTTCACGTTGCCACTGAACCAAAGTGGATGCACATTGACCTCAAGTTTGTGCGGGAGTGTTAATTTGGTGAATGTTCTTCTTATATTCCCCTTTTTCCTGTAGGATTAATTCAATTTTCTACGGGTATGCTTATATTAAGTTCTCGAAAAGAATGTCATTTTTGTTTAATAAAGTAAGGTACTTTGCTGCAATTTGTTTCTGCAATTAGTATTCTATGATAATAATGGTTTACTACTTGAAGTCAATGCACCAAAATATTAAATCCCCTGCTATAATTGTTCCAAGTATGATTTACACATAAGTTGAATTGCAGTTGCTATTTGCTGAATAATTTTTGTTTACTTTTGAAACACACTCTTGTTTTCTTAGATTATTGATTTTAGCATTGCATGATTGATCTGAAGGCATGGTTGCAACTGAGTATAATTAGTGTCTTAACTTGTCTAATAGAAGATTGTCACCTTTCAATATTATTTCAGAGGCTGAAGAGTAGTATCTGTCTTCAAGGTTTTGGTAGTTATTGGGGAGCCAGATTTGAGGATACATACTAATTTGAAAGTGGAAATTTCAATGAGCTTAGTTGTAATACTTTCAGACTCGTCCAACAGAAGATTGAGGGTTTATAAGTTATTGCAATTGGTGTGTTCTGAGATTTATCAGTTGATGAAAGCGTGTTTTTGTTCATATAGTCATTGATGTGCTTTGTGATTTAATTACCGAATATCGTACTATGCTATGTTTATAGGACAATGATATATTTTAAAGTTTTGATTGATGTTTTATTATTTTTGATTGATGTTTTATTATTTTTCAGTGTTTATCACATTTTTTAAAAATTTTAATTACTTTTTTTGAGTGTTTGACACATTTTTTCATTTTTTTTTGTCACTTTTTCGAAATTTATATCGCTTTTTTATTATTATTATTATTTGTTACTTTTTAAAAAAAAAGAATTCTATCACTTTTTTAGTGACAAACATAGATTTTGATTGGTGTGTTCTAAGATGTATCAATTGATGAAAGCAAGTATTTATTTATATTGTCATCGATGTGCTTGTGATTTAATTATCAATGCTAGTCATATCATATTAAGCTATCTTTTCTTATATTAATTGCTATGTTTATATGACAATGATATATTTTTAAGATTTTTATTGGTGTTTTTGTCACTTTTTTATTTTATTTTCTTACTTTTTCGAAATTTCTGTTACTTTCTTATTATTTGTTACTTTTAAAAAAATTGTCACTTTTTTGAATGACAACATAGGTTTTGATTGATGTTTTGTCACTTTTTCTTGGCGACAAACTTCATTTTTTAATAAAAAGTGACATTGTATGTCATTTTTTAATAAAAAAGTGACACTTAACTTCGTACAATATTTTTTACTTTCAAAACACTTTTTATATGAATTTTTAAAAGACCCCTAATTTTAGGGATATTTTTGTAAGTTGCCCAATTAAATATCATGAAAACTTGCACAACTTCATGGTTGCCAACATAACTAGTTGTTAATAGTGAAACCATACCCAATGATACCAAATAATAGATTTTGGATTCAAAGGACAAGTCATTCAATAAGTGAGTAGTAATAAACACTTTGTTAAACAAAATTCTATCTTAAATTAAAGTGTTGGTTGTTACAGTTAGAGGGTTTAGCCTTTTAAATTCTTAATAAGGTTCAGTACTTGATACGAGTATATCTAAATGTAAGAAAGATAACAAGGACTTTACATATATGGAATTCGACGTGGTGGCACTTCAATGGAAAATAGTAATTTTTTCTTAAATGTTCATGAAAAGGATAAACACAAAGTCATAAAAGGTGCTAATCCAGTCGTGCGCAACAAAAGAGTATAGGTATATTATATGTATAGTATTGCCGGTATTATCTAAAGAAATAACTAGTTCAAAGCCTTCAATTTAAGCATAAATATCTTTTTATTCTGAATCAAAGCTTTTCTTATTTGAACAAATGGAGGGATTGTTGTAATTTGTTCATATTATAACGTCAACTAGCATGTTTTGGATTCTTTCTACTGTGAGAAAGACGTGAAATAATGAAATTCTAGGACCAAGGTGGACTTACCTTTTGGAAAGCAAGACTCGAGATTGCGGGTTCATGACCCGCGATAGATTACAACCGACTGGTCCTTTAGAGTTAGGCTAGTTTGTGGTTTGGAATTTTGGACTTTTTTTTGTTGCTTTTCATCAAAAGTTGTTCCATTCAATCAAAAGGTATTTTCATCTATATAAATTGTTGTTATTAGTGTTGGAATTTAAGGGTCATATAAAAACTCTTCAATAGGTGCGTAACCCTTAAATTCCAATGATAACAACAACAATTTATGTAGATGAAATTCGTTCAACTCGATATCCATGGACCCCGCTTCGAATAGGGTGAGGATTACCCATCTAATTGGATAAACGGGGTGGGGATCATTGCCCCAAAGCGGGTACGGGAAATATAGTCTCTGCCCCCACTACCCTCAAAGTTTAAAGTTTATTTCAAATTTAAGTTTTTTATCAAACAAAAATAATCGATTTATAAAATAAGAATATGAATTGTTCTTAACAAATTGAAAAAAATGTAATAATATTTACTAACTAAATATATATAAATAAAAAAAAGAAATAAAATAAACAAAATAAAAAATGGGACAATAGATGTGGGTTAATACTTGCCCCTCCACCTCCCACTTCAACAAGGTATGGGGACGGGACAATGTGATAAAAATACTTGACGGGACAGGGTGGGAATGGTCGACCCGTTTTATACTCGTCTCATTGTCATCCTCACGATTAGATGCGACTCTTCAAGTGCAAAATGTGTATAATAAAGAATCACAATCTTTTGATAAGGTGCAAACTAGACCATCAATCTTGAAAAAGTGTAATCTAATGGTTAAATAAATTTTGCCAAAAGATGCGACCATTAGAAAGTGACACATGAAAATCTATAAATAAGATCCTCTTAATTTTATTTTCTTCACTCCAAATCAATTTCATATAATTGATTTCTTATTCTTTCTGTATCCAAATTATGTCAAAATAATGTTCAAATTATTTTTGAGTTTCGAATTCAATATCTTCCATTCTACAAGATTACGGTCAAGCATTAGTTCGCACGACAGAATTAATATTGTACTATATTAATTTTGGAAGAAGTGTTGTATTTTGGGAGACGGACACTCATTTGATCCTATTAACACTAGTTCAAGGAGTGGATATCCATTTTAAGAAGATTTGCATTCGCATACCTTGCTTTATTTTATTTCCTTCTATTTTTTATGTTTGCGCAAGTCATGATTTGCTTATTGTTATACACATACCATGATTTTGATAAATAGTCGCTCTAGTATTTACATGTACTTAAATATAATTATACATCTTAATTTATCCAACAGTTGAAAAACATAACATTAACTATAAAAGTTTCAAACTTTCAAAACATAAAACATTGTATTCTTAAGTTCTTTCTAGATTTTTCACTTTTTATTTGGTGATTAAGCTTTAAAGGCTTGTACTTTGTACAATGCTCAAAGCTATTTGTCGGTGCATTCCACTATCAATCTCAAAAATCGAGTGGGGGGAGTGAATATCTCTTTATGACAACGTTCTTACTTGTTCAAGTCTTCATCAATAATTTTGAAGGTTTTCTTCATTTGACTTTCTAATATCTTTTTCATCAGTTCTTTGTTACCAAGAATCCCAGCACTTGCGCAAACCACTTAACTCAAATTCTTGTAAGCAACATGGCCAGCTTCTTACATGGCACTATTTTGTTTACCAGGTGGTACACGAGTAGACCAAGAAAAAAAAAAAATTATTGTAATCCAATGATGCTGATGGCTGAAGAACAAATTTGGGTAACTTTTTCTTCATAACAACTAACATATGGTATAATAAAAAGAAATTGAAACTAGAACAATTCGAAAAATGATTGGTGAAAGTAAACTTTAATTCTCGATGATCTTAATATTATTGTCATTCTATCATTCTTAGAATTACGAGCACCCCATAAACATATCCCGTGTTCTAAAAAGCGTAAAGTGTGGAAGTCAAGCATCGGCCTAGATGTTAAAAAGCGTAAAAAAGTTTTATTATTTTAAAATTTTAAATTATGTAATAATTGAAGGAAAAAAAGCATAAAAAGTGTTGAAAGACGTAAAAAAAAATTGTGCGCTAAGCATGACTAGGAGCGAAATAAATAAAAAAAAAAACAAAAAAGCACGAAACGAGACGTTTTGCTCCTCTTTCGCTTCTCAAACCATACATGTAAAGTTTTTTCTTTTGTTTCAAAATGTCAAAAATAATCGCCATAATATCCTCGTAGCCTCATCATATGAACTTGAATTCCTGTTTGAGCCACATTATTTTTTTCATTCTTATTATTTACTTATTTTTAACTACACATTCTTCAATAAAATAATATTTTTTATCACATCAATAATTTTTCCTTCTTTTTCAACTATACATTCTCCATCAATCTTCTATTTCAAAATACATTCTTCCAAAATAATGTGGCTCAAACACACCTTGAATTGTATTGTACTGCTAAAAAGAGAAATAACTTCAAAAATTAAAAATAATACCTTCAAATCAATTGCAAATATAAGGGAAGATGTTTCCTTGAGCATGAACCGAAGGCAATAAGCACCCGTTTGTTTCCTATTATTTCAAAATATTATTTACTACAGTAAGATTCTCCACCACACATTTACCCAATAAAATATTCTACACACAAATCAATGAAGTTACTTTAAATTTCAACCACACATTCTCTAAAAAAATACTATTCATTACTTTATTTCTTCTACAATAATGAAAGACAAATACACACTAAACCCTGTTTGTCTCCCAATATGAGAGAAAAAATAGAATTTTGAATAGTATTTTTTGGAGAATGTGTTGTTAAAATTTAAAGAAATTTTATTGGCTTGTGTGTAGAATATTTATTGTGTGAATATATGGTGGAGAAATAATACTGTAACAAATAATTTAATTTTTAAAGAACGACAAACACACCCTAAATAAGTTAGAAATTTAAGGGACTTTTTGGCATTTTTGGCCAGATTGTTCAAGTGGCTCAAATGAGCCCAGCGTTTGCCCACCCAACCAACACGCTGGCGCTAATACGAGACATGCATAGAGAGATTGGTGGTGACATTGCGCGGCGCCGGAAATGACGACAATTTGGTGCAACCCACAACCATTTTTATCACAATTGTTGCCAGGCAGAAGGGTCCAATCGATTCTCGTTTCTTGCATTCTTTTTCCCCTTCTTTCATTGATTTCTTCCAGGGATTTCTACTTATTGTTCAGCACATTTAACTTTGTCCATCTATGCAGAGGATTCATGGGTACCAATGCTGCTCTAGTCCACCCAATCACAAAAACAGAGAAACCAAAACACCCCAGTTATTGAAGGTTGCTGTCAGTGGTGTTACAGAACTCCTGAGGCTCTTTTCTTTTACTGGAGGCAGGTGCTGATTTTTTCCACTCGTATGCTATTTTTCCGCAATTTTCTAAATATGTGTAACTTTTATTTCAATTTGTTCAAACCAAGTGGGAATGAAAATACATAAATTGGGCATAGGTACAACTGTGTGGAAAATTTATATACTGAGATGGGAAATCCTTATATCCATATATAATGAAAACATTTTGTATGCCGGGATGTGTACTAGTCTGGCATGGTATTTTTGGAAGGCTAGGAATTGTCCAACTTGTGTATGGATTTATTGAAGCTCATGTAGAGTGTCCTCGTATAGTTACTTGTACTTTCTTACATATAGGGATCACAATAACACTTCACTTTTTGCAACTGTTAAATCTATAAGGATTGATTTATGCTTGTGGCTTGCGATACAAGATTATACCACTAAAGGCAACGTGTTTGAGAAGAAGCCTCTTCCCAGCTTTGTGTCATGCTGTCATGCCTCTTTTATTATGAGATTTATGGAAACTATCTTATATTAAGAAGTATAAAAAGGAAGTTTTATGCTTCCACATGTTCCATCTTTTTACCTTATTAATAATTTGCCATCTTCTCATCTTGATTTTGACTCTATATATGTAGGCACCTAATATCTCTGAGAGTCCCGGTTACACAATTATTTGCTTATTGAGTGTAGTTTTTTGCTATCTTAAGTTCAGTTCATTCCTAACAAAAGTCTATTCTTTTTCTCCAATTGTTAAAATTTTAGACAAGCTCTTTTGCAGTCAACTGCTGATCTTTGGCTATTGACTTATTGTAATCAGAGCTAATTTATGGAAGCACTGATGGTTTGCTATATTGAGACAAACATTTACACCTAAGTTGAGAGCTGCATGTAAGGGAAACTTCATATCTGTCCTGTCACTGTATCATCTTCTGGCATAGAAAATGCTTTGGTTCTGGTTACGTCTAGTTCTCAATTTGTACTCATTCTCTAGCAGAAATGGAATCCATAATGCAAATTCTTTACGGGTCATAGTTTCTTCTAGCACATTGCAATTATGTACAATAATTACAAGGATATTATATGTTTGCAATCCTTATTGTGCAAATATATTGCAGATCGATTTCAGTGGATAATGATCGGAGGGGTGACGTTCCAGTTTCCAGTATGGATGAAGTTCTTTCAACTATCAAATCTGATTATGAGAACGTTCCAGTTTCCAGTATAGATGAAGTTCTTTCAACTATCAAATCTGATTATGAGAAAGCTTATTTTGTTACAGGTATCAATTTATATCTCTATATTATCACTGAGAAATTTGTACGAGCTTCTCTTGTTCTGAACCTACTTTTGAGGTTAATTAATCTGTCAAATGAAACAATATATCCACAATTTGGTTTCCTTATGCACTATGGAGTTAAACAAAGGAACATTAACCCATTTACCATGTTTTTCTACCTTCATTAATGTTGACCATATGGGCATGTTATGCAGCTGTTGGAAACAAAAAATTTGTATCATTTACATCATAGTTTGGCAGGCAAGTAGAAAACTTGCTTTCTACATGGTTAAGAGGATATCATGTCATAAATCCTTGGGTGGTTAAGAGCTAGAACTTAACTCAAAGGTCATTGCTACTAATTTCCCAACCCAAGAGTTTGTGTGGGGGGATAAGAGTGGCACTGTGATGAATTTTGGTTTAAATTTTACTCACAACCACCACTTTACCATTACCTATCAATTCGTATAAACATGACCTCGTATCCAGCATATATACTTTTGTTTAAAAGTTGATCAAGTATTCATTGCCTTTTTTGACGATGTTTTGATTTCTTGGTTCACAAGAACTGATTGTTAATTTTGGTGGGTTTAGGACTCTTCACTTCTGCAATTTATGATGAAGACTGCACCTTTGAAGACCCGACTATCAAATTCCGTGGTAAGAAATCAGTTTCGTTTATTACATTTACCTTTTCAACACTTAATGACTTTAAATTGCACATAAGACTCTTATTGTGAGTTGAGACTACTATACATCCAGTGTTCTCTCTTCCATTCTTCTTTTCAATAACTCTTTAAATTGATTTTGGTGATATAAACTTTTGAAAAAATAATATAAAAAATCTTTACAAGTAAAATCTTTGATTTGAAATCACCAGAATTTCCAACAATAATATATGTTGCTTGTATATGTTCCTTAATACGCCAAAATGCAAAGTTAAGATAATGATATATATAAATTTATTATTATTATTATTATTATTATTATTATTATTATTATTATTATTTTTTTCTGGTTTAGTGTAACTGAAAACAATTTGATTAAATTTTAATAAATGACTTAATATATTCAGCCCCTCAGGATTGAATCTTATCACTTTGTGAATAATAGTTAAATCATATATGTATGCAGCTTACCGCTGCAAGCATGAGTGTTGTTTCCTCAACTAGAACCATTGGAGAATCTCCAGCTTACAAATGGAACAATCTTATCATTGTGCTAATGCCTCGAATTGTCTCTCAATTTGATATTTCTATACAAGGTATTTTTATAATACTGCCCCTGTGGGGCTGGTTCAGTTCTATGCCAAGGATTGAGCTCTAGCCAGGGGTGGAGCTAGAGATTCGATCCAGCGGGGGCATGATAAAAAATCTGTTAAAAAACCTGTCAACTGCCAAATAATTTCAAAACCATCACATTTTAAGAATAAGTACCCCTCATTTAAGTTGTCACCTCCGTCTCTATCCTCTTTTCTAAAAGAATATTGTAGTGAATATTTATTTATTTATTTTGTGTCTCTCTCTCCCCCATACGTGAAGAAATTAGTCAATCTTTAATGTAGTTTTGGAATTAAACTAAAGTAGTTGATTACGAATGAAACCAATTTAATTCTAATCAATTAAGATAACCCAAAATATATTATTAATTGTAGTGAGTCACTTGTATTATTCGATAAGTTGGTGCTTAAGATTAATAATATTTGATGTAGTCATATTAGAATAAGTAGGGTCAAAATATATTGTGCAAGCCAGGTTGTTCAATTGTATGTTCATCAAAATAATTATCTTATTCTCTCTGTGCTAGTTACCCCCAACTTTTTTCCATATATATGCACATGCACTGAAATAAAAATTACCAAAAGATATTTTTAGTTTCCATACATATTTGTTTAATCATATTATCTTAGGAACTACATGTCTTCTCACATAATTAAAAAATATAGTTATACACGATGATTATAAAGTAACTTAACATATATCTTTGATTATGATATACCCATAGTATTTATTAAGAAAAAAACAATAGAATTCAAAACATGGTAAGAATGCAGAAAAATGATTTCTTAATACGGATTAAAGCAGAAATGGCTGTAAAGGACCGTCATTCAACTGTAAATAGTTATAGTGGTTTAATGTGTAAATAAGTGTGAACGTGATGACTAGTTAGTTCGGAGGTTAGTAGCTATTATTTTCGTGTGAAAGTGTGTGGAACCATTTTCATTAAATTTGTAAATCGAACAGTGCTTCTTCCTTCCTTAAGCTTCCCCTTTCTCTCTAGGTTATATTCAATTTCTTATGTAATTCACAAAAGCAAACATTGGCGTTCAAAATTTTCAAAGCTTCTACTGGAACCCCTTGGCTCCGCCACTGGCTCTAGCATGGATCGAATTCTTCAGACTTCTTGCTAATAGTGTAGGGTGCTTAGCCAAACATGCTCTAAGTCTCTCCAACTATTGTGCTCATATAAACTAAGGAAAAAAAAAACTCTACACAGTCTCGTAGTGAGTTGAAATAGGCTTTGCCATTGCTGTACTTATGGAGCTTTTATCCAATACGGTAGGATGATGAAACTTTTAGCTGTCATAATAAGTGTGAGCCAGATAAGCGAAGTGCCACAAGCATTAAATTATTGCACAAGATTTGTAATAGTTATTGATGGTGGGTGAAGAATGTATTACGACCCACTCTTTTGGTAGGTGAAGCAACACATGATGTTCACAATAGATAATCACTTGAGCTGCAAGGCATTTGATGTATTAACTGTGCATACACATATGCATAACTTACATTTGGCAATATTTTTTCTTAGATTAGTCAATTTTAGGAAATATGAAGGTGAGAAATCATGCTGATGAGGGAATAGACAGGCTTGAATCCTTATTCTTTGGTCTATGACTCATCTAGGGAGCCTTTGTTGTAAAAGGGAGTGGTAAGATGAGACTTAGTCGTTAAGAGTGAATGTAGCTACAATTGATACCTTTTGGAACTGTCCCTCTTTTGGGAATAGGAGGCTCAGAGAATTGGCTAGGAGGATTCTGTTCTTTTTCTTATTTGATTAAAAATAAGAGCATAAATTTCAATAAAACTTCGACATTTTAATGCTCAAAATGATGGAATTTTGCTAGTAAGGACCAATGCCCATTCAATACTGATAAGTTTATTGGTTTTGAATTCACCATTCACATTAGAATTTACATATTTATACACAAGAAATAACCTTTGAAAGAAACAAACATAGATCCCTGAATCTAATCCTAGGAATATTTGATAGTCTATTTACAAGTTTGACTAAATCAAACACTTTCTAGAATAGACTTCAACAGCTAATTAACTCTTCAAATCTAGGGCAAGACCGAAGCCAACAAATCTCTAGAATCAAGGGCAAGATTATTTGTAAATTGCCAATTTTCCCCCTCAAGTTGGTTAAAAAATATCCTTTATTCCCATCTTGCTAATCATTGAAGTAAGCTTTGGATTAGGTAATCCCTCGGTGAAAATATCTTCTAACTGTTGTTTAGAAATAGGTATGGGCATCGGGTGGGTCGGTCTAGGTATTTCAATACCTGGAACCACCCATTATACTTCGGGTATTTCATAAATGGAACCATTCGGGTCCTTGTAAATACTGGAACCAAACCCAAACCCAAACCCGGTTGGTTCCGGTTCTATTCGGTTTTACCCATAACATTTTTTATATACATTTATTTAATAAACATTTTCATATAGGCCATTTCCGTACATATGCCTAATACGCTATTAGAAAATATTTGTGCAAAGGAGAAAATTCAATTAAGAAATCTTCAAGAAGCAAAATAGTGGATACTAAAAACCATGAAAATAGGAGAAAATAAAAACATCAAAATTAAATTATAATTTGAGAAAAAAATATTTTTTTTAATAAATCTTTTTCGATCCATAAGCGAGGCATACTAGAGCATATAATTTAACTATGAACAATGCTTAAATTCTTCTCTTCTTAAAACGAATTGACATAAAAAAATACTAACTAGATACATAACTATATAGTATCAAAAAATTAGGATCCACATATTGAGGGCACTCTGTTTGAATAAAAAACAAATAATTATATTTAAAAAGAGAACCACGAACTCAAGATAACAAAAAAAGTACACCACAACCTAAGCAATGAATATATCAAATTCAATTGCCATTCATTATGAAAAAAATGAAAAATCACTTAAGTTTGTAAACAATGTAAGAAAGTAAAAAGGTCGAACTGTAAAGAATGAACGCTTTAATTCATCAACTTACACCACACCCTAGCTTGAACTTTTTGATTCATAAAAAGCCCAAATTGTAAAAATTAACTTGTAATAACATATGAAATTTAACAATATGATGTGAGATGTAAAGTAGGAGTTAGTCTTGATTTCTCAGGGTTATAGTCTAGAGTTTTAGACTAATTACTACCAAAATTAGGATTTTTAGGTTCATATTTTTTTTATCAGCCTATAAATTGTAAACAAAGAATTATATAAAAATCCATTTTACTCAGGTACCTACGATTCTGGTTTATAAACCAAAAACCAAACCAAACCCAATTGGTTATCGGTTATCGGATATTGGTTCCAGTTCCTAATTTATTTTTTATTAATCGGATCGGAACCGAAGGTTCCAATTCGATTTCGGTTTGGGAGATTCGGGTTTGGCTAAAATGCCCAGGCCTATTTAGAAGAGATGAAAGGGGTGTATATTCAAATGTTAAGTTAATCTTTCTTTGATGAAATGTCTGTCTATCTTGATATGTTTCGTTCACTCATGTTGTACTAGATTGTGTACAATCTGGGAAACACCGACACGTTGTCGACGTTGACGTATCGAACACTGGTACGTTGACGACACATGGCGGAGGCCCTTGCAATGTGTCTTTTGTGAAGAGAACTGACGAAGGCGGCAGTTGAGGAAGACACGAAGAACTGTTCGTGAAGACAGTAGCTAAGGAAGACATGAAGTACTGAAGAAGGCCCCTTGCGGCGTGTCTTTTGTGGAAGAGCTGTTCAAGTAACAACTCATGAGTCAGTTTGAGGAAGAAGATTCAGTCGGCAGCTGAGGAAGACAGTAAGCGGCGACTGAGGAAGACCACAACAGTAAACCTTATTTTGTTGAAGGAAAAATGAAGAAACGGGTCTCTGTGATGGATTGTAATGTAAAAAACAATTGAATCACTTTTTTAGCTTTAATTCAAAAACAAGAGAGTTATGAAAAGGAGTCAATTTTTTTTACCATTTTAATTTACTATTTTACCCTCAATTAAAATCAATCTTGCAGAAGAAACCAAATCTTTTTTTTTTTCAATTGCTCTACATGAAAATTGCAAGAAAAATCTCAAAAATTCACTTCAAAAAAATAATAAACTAAAAAAATAATATTTTAATTAACGTGTCGACGACGTATTGTGTCAAAACTTTTTTAAAAATTTGCTTGTCAACATGCCCATGTCGGTGCTTCTTAGTGTACAATGCTTATGGTGACTGTTATCACAAGAGGGCTTCATAGGACCTTTAAACTCAACTTGTAGCTCCTTTAGAAATTTCTTAATCCATATCAACTCACATAGCTTGAGTTCCATACCCTTGTATTATGCTTGAGCACTTGATCTAGCTACCACAACTTGCTTCTTACCCCAACAAAAATACAGTACCTAGAAGTGGACCTCCTATTTATAGTCAAACCACCCTAATCTGCATCCATATATGCTTCCACATTCATATGATCGTTTTGGGAAAATAGCAATCCATTTTAGGAGTAGCTTTTAGGTATTGCTGAATTGTTATAATTGCTTCACAGTGAGGCTCAAAGGGAAAGTGCATGAATTGAAACGGGCAATGTCTGGTCTAGTATGTGAAAGATAAATTAGTCTTCCAACAAGCCTCAAATATCTTCTTTTATCTATGAAGCACCATATGATATTGCACCAAGATTGTGATTTAGATCAATAGGAGTTGTCGTAGGTTTAAATCCTAGCATTCTAGTTTCCTTAAGTAAATCTAGGATGTATTTTTCTGAGATATGTAAATTCCTTCTTTTCACCTGGCTACTTCAATTTCTAAAAAATAACGCAAATTTCCTAGGTCCTTGATTTCATAAAGAAAAGAATGTAATTTGCTTGACTTTGATCAAAACCAAACTTGAAGAGAGAGTGAGCAAATCTTTCGAACCAGGCTCTCGGAGATTGCTTCAATCTATACAAAGATTTCTTCAATCTGCATTTCTTCGGACTATTTTGTTCCAAACATGGTCGAAGGTCCATATAGACTTCTTATAGATTACCATATAAGAAGGAATTCTTCACTTCAAATTATTGAAGTGGCCAATTGTAATTGGCTGTAAGAGATAATAAAATTCCTATGGAATTCATCTTTGCCACCAGTGCAAAGGTTTCCCGAAATTCGGTGCTATAAGTTTGAGTATATCTTTTGGCAACTAGTCATGCCTTTATGTTTTCACGGAACCATCAGCCTTGTATTTGATTATAAATACCCATTTGTATCCTACTTGACATTATGCTTTTGATAAATCCACAATATCCCAAGTATCATTCCTTTTTAGAGCAGTCATCTCCTTGAATATAGTTTCTTTCCACTTTGGGTTTGCTAGAGCTTCTTGTACGATGTTTAGAGTGGACTCCGAGTCTACATGAGAGATGAAAGCCTTGTAGGTCCCTGCAATCTTGTGATGAGAAACGAAGTTTGATAGATTATGTTTGATATAACTCCTAACACCCTTACAAATTGCTATAGGAATATCAAGATCAGTATCAATGAGTGGAGTAGAATTCAAAGTAGGATCAAAAGTAAAGGATTTTAATCCACAACCTTGTTGGATAAGTAGTCCTAGTGGATGGTTTTATCCAAATATCCATTAAAGAGTGCATACTGACTTGGTTCATCCAAGGACTATATTATTTGCTTTATGTTAGTCATCTTTATTCATGATAATACTTTATAGCATAACTATATCTTTTTCTGCTGCATGCTAATGAATGTTTTTTTGGTATCATTTGTTAGATCACTTTTCTTTTGTTCTTGGAACTTGCTGGAAAGTGCTCTGTACCTTAACAATGTGAAACAATTTTATTACTGGATATTCTCTATGTTACTGTATATGCTTAAATTTGAATGCCAGGGTGCATATTATATTAGAATTTTCATCAAAACCATCTATAGTATGAAAGTCTATCAACTTTATGTTCTGGCTGTCCAGGTAAGGAATTATATTCACGCAACTTGAGTTTGCTTGTACCTTTCTTTGAGGATCCATCTATCCAGTTAAAAAAGATTGAAAAGGTATTCTCTCTATGAAGTTTCAGTTAGGTTAAAATGGTTAGTAGCTTGCTTGTTCTCACTAACATCTTTATTTGTTTTGGGCCTGAATATCTTGTGAAACATACAGTGATTGAGTTTCCCTTTCTGTTTTTGATCATTTGAAATTGCTTTCTTCTCCCCTTTCTGCAAGTTGAAGATGAAGATGAAGATGATCATCTATTCTTAAGTGCCTTCTTAAAACTTCAGGGAATTGTTTGAAAAGCTGAGATTTCTTAGGGCAGAGCTGTTTGTTCTTTGTTATCCATGCCTTTGAGCTAACTTTAACACTTTTCATGATTATGGAGGAAGGCGTTCGACCTATGGTGAAGTAGTCACCCTATAGCTTTTACCACCAATCTAAAAAATCTGATTGACACGAACTTAGAAATTCTTTGGATGGGAAAGTATAGCATGCTATTCTAATGGACTCATTGGTTTATGATGGCACATCTGTTTCAATATGTCACGATACATGTCCTAGTGTGGATCTGTCCCAACAATAACATGGAGGGCAGTCTCATGGCATGCATGAATTCAGTGGTGCTAGATAGGTCTTAGATCTCTACTCATCTTGAAAAATGAGGAATCAGCTGGAAATACATCTTTCTTTGAGAACCTTAATGCCTGCATCAGCCTGTATGCCAAAAATTGACCTTTAAATTCCTAGATTCCTTCAATGAACATGTTAGCAGCAACTTTTGAGGCTCTATATTTTTCCTTTCCATAAAAGAACTTCTCTCCATGAACTAGTTTGCCATTGATGTATGGAGTGAATTAGTTATGCATTAAGGCTCACAAAGCTAGAAACCAGCTAGCATTGTGACCATGTGAAATAGGGAGACATACACCATGTCGTAAACTTGAGATTCCACAAGGATTTTCTTACTAATTTTAAGAATGTCCACCAACCACTTTCCGTACATAGCTAATTCCTCTTTACCTAATGGTTGTAGGAGTCGATGGTTTGTTCTTAGAAGTTAGCATCATTACTGGGACTAGTTCTATTTCAAGTTAATTTCTAAACCTATTCAATTCTTTAGGAATCGGTTAGTATATTATTAGGTTATCATGTATACCAATCTTAGTTGTATAACCCAACACATTGTACTCATCAAGATGCAAGTAACCAAATTGTATCAACTGAGCACCCGAAGAAGAAAGATATCATCCAAACTTGGTCAGAATTGAAAATTGTAATTTGCTAGAACAATGAGAGAAGATACTGGCAATTGATAGAGAGAAGTAAACTGGAAAGGAATTTATTAGGGACAGTGAAAATGACGAAATCCTTCAAGTAGTGATTAATGGCCTTACAAAACTAGAAGGTTGGGGATGATACAACCAAAAAAAATATGTAAAAAGTGCTACAATGTCGACATGTTAGAGAGAATTTTGCAAGTTTACCAATTTATAATTATTAGTGCAAATTTGTATTTTCAAGATATTAATCTTATGATTTAAAAAATTAGAGAATTCCACATAATCACATCACTCAAGTTAAACATGCACGAAGATTGCACATCGATACTTGTTTCACTTTTTTAAGGAATCGTTGAAGATGAAAAGATACTACTACAAATAATTGGGACTATGAATCTTAAAGGCATACTGACCAAGGTATTAATAGAGATCAAAGTTCAAGAACTCCTTTGACATTGTTCAAAACTTAGTGTGTCGAAGTTCCTTGTAAAGCCCTTCCCTTTGGGCTCTTTTCTTGATCTAAATTTCTACTCTTGTTATTACTGGTGTAGACTTCCAAGCCAGTAGATGCATTAGCCTCTCGACCTACAAAATCCCAAGCAGAAGTAACCAAAAAGGAGCCAATCAGACTCAACTCATTACTGATGTTACCCGATTTATGACTCAAACCTGACTCGGATGTCACTCCACTAACATTCTCTTTACTACTCTTTATAGTTTCATGCTCCAGACTACTCGAACAAACCTTCCTATTCTTCCACTTTTTCCTTTTAAAATCTTCACAGTAATTTCCTATCTTTTTGCTTCATTCATTCTTGGAATTTCTAGACTGGTTGATTCCTTGGAGATCTAACCATATATAATTCGAAAATTTAACATTCTAAGAAGCAAAAAACCAACAACTACAAGAATCATTAAGAATGCGTTTGGTTTGTTGTTTCCAAGCATTTTAGTTTCCTGTTTTGCGAAACACTCAAAACTTATTTCGTCTGGTATTTCTCAAAATGCATTTTCGAAAACAAGGTAAAACATAAAATTCAAAATACATTTTTCATGTTTTGAGCGTTTTCAGTAAAAATTCTGGAAACACTCAAAACTTGAAAAGCAAGCGTTTAAATAAAAAATTCTATAAATATATATTTAAAAATTTTAAAAATTCTAAAATAAAATAAAAAATTTTAAGAAAATAAACTAAAAATTTGATAAATTCTAAAAATAAACAACTCTTAAAAAATTTAATAAAAACTTTGAAAAAAATAAATTTATAAAACAATTCTAGAAAAAAAAATTTGTAAAAAATAAAAATAAAAAAAAGTTCAAGCTCTTAATGATCATTTACATAAAAATTCTGGAAAAATATATTTAAATGAATATAGATAGTTTGTGTCATTAATTTTTATTTTCTATATTACTAACTCAATTTATTATTTGTTTTTATTTTACTTTTGTAGAAAGAATTTTTTTTTTTTTTTTAGATTTGCCAATTTTAAAATGTATATATTACTTGATAATTTGTTAAAGTAAAATTGTTTTATTTTGCTGAATAATCAAATTTTATGGAATAAAATATCATAAAATAATTTTTCAAAATTTCAAACCAAACGTATTTTCTAATTTTTTGTTAAAAGAAATAGTTCGACAAAATGACAAGCAAGCGTTTTTAGCAATATTAAAACATACCCCTAAAATAGAAACTGAAAATGAGCTCAAAACTCAAAACTGAAATATATGTAAATTATAGTTTTTAACGGGCTAAAACACAACAATTAGTAGGATAATAATTAAGTAGATCAGAAAAAGTCTTTATAAATATTTGGTTGATGCGCCTGAGAAGATGAAACCTAACTTTATTTTTGTTCTCTATGAACATTCTCCCGATTTCACTCACCCCAAAATTATACCACCAAATTTCAATCCCATCTAGATACGCCATTACAATTTCACATTAATAAAATCAATGAACAGCCCTATAAGCATTGACGTCTTTGAGTGTATGGCACTTGCGGGCTCATTCAAAGGCACCACTGACTTTAATTTACTCTTTAGTCTTGTTTGAAGACCAATTACTAATGAATATTGGAAGACAATCTTAAATTTAGTGTTTAAATAAGATACTATGCTATGCAAAAACGAATAGAGAAGGAATTTGAAGAGATTCAATTAAAGAGAACCTTTAATAAACCAGTCTTTTCTTATATAATATTGTATTCATTTTATAATTTGTAAAAGTAAATTAGTTTAACCAAATTAACAAACAATGAGTTACTCCCAAAACATTGGAAATGAATAAGGCTTCTTTTTAGATGCAAGTGATTTGAGCAGCTCACGTGCTGTGCACATTTTGCTTCCTGCACCGGTACATGAAAGACCTTGCAGAGGAGAGGTTTAGGTATATAACAAGTTACGTAGGGGCACATTACACCTAATAGGTGTTCAGAGTCCATGAACTGGCAAATTTCACAGCTGGTGGTCACATTGGAAAATGGTTATAGTTAGTTACCATGTGAGTTTGTAGATTTTTTTGAAGAAAATATCTTGCATGTGACATTTTCTATCTCCAATGAATAAAGCCTATTAAGTAGCTGTGGATTTAACTATTATTTTGTTCTTTAATGAAACTTGAGGGTTATTAGGCTTTCATCCTTCTTCGGTTCACACGAAGTGTTTCTTGGTTAGGTTACATTAAAAATGCTTTCATTATTATATTTTAAACATGTTTTCAATTGTGTTATTCAAATTTAATTGCATGATGTGAGAGCTTTTGACAATGATTGTTCATGGTCCAAAATTTGAAATGTGTCCACAGATTATATGTTGAAAATAATCTTGAGATTTGATTCATCTGTCTCCTATTAAGGCTCCTTTGAGTTCATTGATGTCAAGGAGGCAAAGTAGACTGGAGTTTAATCTAACTTATCTATTTATTCTCTAAAATATTGGGAAAGGTCCGATGAATAGTTACGACCAAAGATTTATTGAATTCACAATGCGCCAGATATCTCTAAAAAGGATCAGCTAAATGATCTACTACAAAACAGATCGTAGAATAGATGAGAAACTGTTCCCTTTTTCCTCGAAAATAGTAAAAGGAACAGCAAGTCTGTTCTTGACTGCTATGTATTTCTTAAGAAATTGATAATGTCTACAACACTTTGCTATCTGGTATATCCCTATTTTGGAATGCAAGTCAATGTTTGACATTATATAGATATCGGATTGTTTTCCTCTGCATGATTCTTCTGTGACATGCTTTCATATGGACACGAGTAAAAGATTACAGCATGAATAATTGTTGCTAATGATACAACGTACTTCATATGCAGGGTATCAGTTCTAAAACAGAATTTGTTGTTGCATCATGGACACTAAGGTGCTTAACTACAATATTCTATTGCAACTAAAGATTTTCTAATTTATACAAGTTTCTCTTTAGTAGATTAGAATGATAAAACTTGTGTTTGAGCTAGTGCCAGTTTTTTGGTCTAACAGAAACAGCTGCACTTTGCTTTGCATTATATTCATGGTCAAAAAGTGAGTTTTTTGATGAGCTTGAACTCCAGTTTCAGGGAGCCCAACACAAATTTACCTTTAAAATGTTCAAGCCTGAGTTCACTTCAAGCCTTAATTTAATAGTTCTATGTTATTACAAGTACAGTTATGCTGAAGTCCATTTCATGTGCAGAACATACCTTAAACTTCCATGGAAACCGTTCATATTTATTGATGGAAAGACGGTTTATGATTTAGATGAACAGTTTCGAGTAAGTAAACATGTCTGGTATGATATCCATGTTATAGTTTATATTTAGAACTGTATCACCATCCTTCAATCATTATATATGCTTAAACATTCAACAGATTGTTAGGCATGTTGAGAGTTGGAACATATCTGCACTCGAAGCAATTGGTCAGATATTTACTCCGAGTTTTGGAAGGCCTGATAAATGAAATTCAGAGTTGAAGGTCGGGCGAGTTATCATTCGGCATCCATATGTCTTGAGGAGAATTGTAATGGTAATCAGTAAGTATAAGCTGGTGAAGTGAAGAATTATTTCTAACATGACCTTTAAACAACAATTCAATAGTTTTTCTAACACTGTACACAGTTACGTCCTCTTGTATTCTGTTTTCTAGAAAGTTATATTGCTGCATGATAAACTTGAAACTCTCGTAAATTTGTATGAATGATATATTGATGTTCAATAGATCTATATCTAAATTGTCAGATTTCTCTGATACATCCACTAAGACAATCTGTTATGTAACTCAACATATTTTGGAATGCTTCAATATGGCATTGTGCATCGGACGAGGAAAGGACTTGTTGGAATGTAGAAAAATTTCTAGTACTCCCGCTGTATGGAGCTCACTATTCCCAGGCACTATTTAATTAATACGTCAAGGCCTGGGTCCCTAATAAATAATGGGATTCAGTTATTTATTACATATGTCAATGAAACATTGATAAGGAGCACTCAATGCTCCACTACAGGAGTTTTATGAAATGTTATCAACTTCTTGATATCTTGGTCATGCATTATTTCTTGCCTTCGTCACAATTTTTATTATTTATGATACTTGTTCATGAAATGAGTTTATTTTTCCTTTTACTGTAAATGATGGGGAACTAACATGGTTTGATTCATGTTAGTTTATTGTTCTGTTCTAGTTTGACTACAATTAGGTTATTGTTGATAGATTTTCTAATTTGACTAAATTATAGATTGTTTAGTTTGTTTCCTTCTCAAATTAGGTTTGTTTAAACTCTATATAAAGAGGATATATTCATTGTAATACACAATTTGATACTGAATAAAAACTTATATTTCATCTCTCTAAATTTTTTCCATTTTCTCTCTTCTGTCTTTTGTCAATCTTGTTCTTGTTTCATTGCATTCTACTTCAATTTGGTATCATAGTAAATAATTTTGTTTTACTAAACAATTT
>CAIGRN010002176.1:0-22619 GCA_903798345.1 Fraxinus anomala | reverse complement strand
ATGCAAACGATATAATTATAGATGTTCGATTCAACGCAATGATCTACGTCCTCCGTTACCAAGCTCTCCGGCACGAGCAATGTCAATTTCACTATGTTAATTGACCTGTGGTGCAATTCAACCTTACAAAGCTTCCGGTGACTTAAAATCAAGAAACATCATTCCTTTTACAACGTTGAGCTTTTCGGGACCTCAACACGACCCACAATTCAAGTAAGTTTTACAAATGAAATATATTCTTCTTAATAAATGATTATTCCAAAGTTGAGTACAAGAAGAGAAGTAGGCTAATATTTTAATAGATAGCAATTAATAAACCTCAAGTATTAGGTGTGAAAAATTTCGAGGAATATTTTTCAAGAATTAATTTGATCAAAGATTTTTCAATGGCAAAATGATTTGATAATAAATGATATAAGAAGTTAATACAAGGTTAGCTCAAAAGAATATATCAATTGAATGCTCAAAAATTATTTTGACAAATGGTAGGTAAGTTGGTATTTATAGTAGTTAAAAAAACCAACTTCTCTGCCAAATCAGATGACCCATCCGGACGACCTCAAAAAAATAGCCATTTGAGACTTGTCAGAACAGTTGAAAATTCAACAATTGCTGGTGAACCGGACGTCGGTTCGCCATCCGGGACGTTCAGATGACCAGAATTTTTCTGGGTCACAATTTTGGTTTTGTTTGCAGTAAGTAAATATTTTGCATGATGTTTTTTGTTGGATATTTCACGGTAAGTGAGGTTTAATAGTTTTCAAGATTAGGTTGAAAATCTTACATTCTAAAAATAATTTTTGTTCAAACATTTTAATACCGTGAATTTTTGTCGTGTATAGGAAATTCATCACTTAAGCTTTCAATGTGTCATTGCCAAGAATTAAAGTGATTTGCCTTTATAGCCGAGCTAAAGGAAATCTAGTTCCAATGTCTTTGATTAATTTTGATGCGAGTGCTCGATTTTGAAATGATGCAAAGTTTGTTTCCATGAGTGCTTGATCGATCTTCATCTTGAGTTTCCTTTTGTCTTCATGAGTGCTTGATCGATCTTAAGTTTTCTTTTGTCTTCATGAGTGCTTGATCGATCTTTATCTTGAGTTTCCTTGATCGACAATCTTTTCATCCAATAGCTTTGTCTCAAATTTGGTAACATGTGACATTTTGAAGATTTGAATTGGAGATAAACATAATTTGTTTTTTATAATCAAAAATAAGATTTGACCATAGGTCAACACAACTCACTTGTCATTTGTTCTAACACTTAAGAGCATTCAAATGAAATACTTTTGAGCAAAATTATATTGATTTCTCATCTCATTTATTATTATTAAATTCATTTAGTTTTGAAATTTTTTTGATCAAATTAACTTTTGAAAATCTACTCATCAATTTTTTTCATTTGATTGATTGAATCAAATTTGAAAAATCATTCTTATTCATCAAAGTTTCTCATTTCTCTCTTAACACTTAATTTATTACAATCATTCATTAAAAGAGAAATTTTTCTTGAGAAGATTTTTTAACCTACATTATATTTATTTTTTCATAACTCATTGAATCACTTTGATTGTTTGAATCTAAGTTTTGATTATTATATTCATCAAAAAATTTCTAACCTAACGCTTTTGTAAGTCATCGGAAACATTGTAAAATGTTGGATTGCACCATAAGTCAATCGACAAGTGAAAATGCATTGCTCGTGCCGGAGAGCTTGGTAACGGAGGATGTAGATCATTGCTTTGGATCGAACCTCCACAATTATATCATTTGCACTCTCTTCCCTTTTACTTACCGCCTTTATATTGTTTAAATTACTTGTGTTTAATAATATTTGTATTTGTGCATATTTGTTGAATTGCTATATTTGCTAGTATATTATTTTGAGACTTGAATTTATTTTAGAAAAAATTTTGAAAACCAATACATCCCCTCTTGATTAGTTATTCTTAAGCTTTCACGACCTTGCAATATATATAACAGGGACCTCTTTCACCCCTCTAATCCAACACGAACACTCTTTCGAACCCTCGAGACTCCACTTCCTCTAGAAAACGTATATCCTTTTGAATCAAGAGTAATCAACGAAATGAGACTCTTCTTCAAGTTTGGAATATGTCGAACATAATCAAGTGTTCTGAAACATTACATGTTTCATCCACTAGTTTCAATCTGACTCTACCAACATTAGCTATTTGGCAAGGTTTTACCCATGAGAATAGCACATTGCGTCACCGTTTCATATGTTTCAAACAAATCCCGATTGGGACACATATGGAACGAATAAGCTGTATCCAAAATCAACTCCTCGTCAGGTTTGGATTCCATGTCAAAAATTGTCGAAACATCTCCATCACTCAAATAGTTTTCGGCTATGTTGGTTTTATCTGAAATATTTGATTGCTTCACATGCTTTGCAGTCAAATTACCTTTGTTCTGCAATTTGTCGTAATCCCTCTTCACTCGTCCTTTCTTCTTGCAATAATAACAAACCTGATTACTGAAATTTGATATCGACTTATCCCTTCTTCGATCACCACGAACAACAAGGCTTCTCCATCTCTAGCCTCATATCCAACCAGATGTTTCATCTTCTCTTTTAAAAACGAGGCATCATATACGTCTTCAATGGTGAGAGTATCACGACTATACTAGATCGTGTCTCTAAATGAAGTAGGCAACGAACACAAAATGATTAAGGCTAAATCTTCTTCATCATAATTTACCTCTAAAGTCTCCAAATCAGCGACGATCTTCTTGACCACAACCAGATGACCTTCCAAATATTCGTCTTCTGCCATGCGATGAAAATACAACATTCGCTTTAAATGCAATTTTCTTATCAGACTTTTAGTCATACATAATTGCTCCAACTTCAACTACAATGCAATCATCGTTTTCTCTTTTAAAACGTTCTGAAGAATATTGTTAGAAAGATGAAGATGGATCTGTAAAAGTGTCTTCCGATCTTTTCGTTATTTATCCTCTATCGTGGGCATTTTGTTAAATCCCAACAACGCAGCATCTAAATCCATCTATGCAAGTAATCTCGCATTTTTACTTACCACAATGAAAATCTTGTATTGCAATCCAAGAACGAAATTTCATACTTCATGGTTACCATCAATAACAAAAACGTTGAACAAATCACAACCAATAGCTCGATACCACTTGTTGGAAAATAAAACGGATCGAGGTAATATATATTAGGTAATATATATGACACGATATGAAGTATATGATTTCAAACAAATAATAAGATAAAATGCAAATAATTACAGAGGAATAAAGTATTTTATTCAATTGACTAATATGGATAAAACGAATACAATAAATGTGCATACAATATTATTCTATATTTCATTAATACAAAACTTGTGAAAATAGTTTAGCATTTGTAAGGGTTCATGCCAAATCGTAGAAATACCACAAAAATGGAAATAAGATAAAAAATCACGTGGAATAAAGGAAACAATATTTTCCTAATAAAAACACGTGGAAAGAGGGAAAAAAATATTTTCTAAAAAAATCCCAACCTAATTTGGGTAACCAATAAAATGATGCTCAAGTGAGTAAGAAATTGAAGTTTAAAGTGTACCATTTCGATTGGTTTTGGTGTTGAGGGAAAGCAAAATTTTAGCTTGTCAAACAAACGAAAAATGATAAAGCAATCACTAATTTATATATGACAATATTTTATGTAAGCGTATACATGTGTAAAATAAAGATTATCTCCACGTGCGTGTGCAGAGAGTGCAAATCACATATAGCACATCGGCGATGTAGAAACTTGATGCTCAGTTTAGATGAGATTTTCACTATATCCCAAGGGACAAACACTCAATTTCCTATTTGTTCTTACAAAAGTAGCTTAGACTGGTCTTCGATATTTTCTTGCCAGGCAAGATTTAAAAATTATAAAGTTTGTTTTGCACTTTCCCTTCCCTTTTGGTTAAGCTGTGGAATTCTTTTCTGAGTTGGGTACAGCTGTGTTCTATTATTTGCTTATAAAGTCGAAGAAGAGTGGGTAAGGAATCGGAGTTTTTCCCTCTCTATGTTTACTCGATGTAAAGCTTTGCTTGCACTTTCTCAATAGAAAGGTTGGTCACCAAATTTCAGCTGGCTTGACATCGCCTTTATTAGTATGTTTGCTATCTTATTTGTATCGTGTCTATAAAACTCCAAGATTTCAACAAAATTATGCAACAATATTAAATCGAGCCGTTTATTTTGTTACCCATTATTTGTGGGGTAATTAAGGTTGTAAAAGGCGTAAGAAGTGAATGTCAAGCCTCAAATTTCAAGGCTTACGAGTCTAGACTTGCCAACATAAAGTCTATGTATAATAAGATGTTTTTCTATTTTTCATATCATTTTAATTATTATAGATCAATATTTAAATAAAATAATGCATACCTGAAAATTTATAACAACTTCATACATATTTTTCAAGTTTGCAACAAACACATAATTCTCAAAATCATAAATATACCAATTTAATAAATTCTTTATTCGTAAACGAAGAAAGCTATGTTCTTGGGTTGGATTTAAGTTGGGGTGGATTTTTTTTAGACCTTTTTTCCTTTTTTAAGTTTCAATAATGATTAAATATTTTGTTGGGCTGAACTTCAAAATAAGAAAATACTATTTTCCAAACCAAAGGTGCACGTCTTTTCTCTCTAGGCGCGCTTTAGATGATCAATGTAGAGTTGATAGTCTTTTCTCCCCTTTAGGCATGAGGCCGGGCATTTTCATCATGCCCCCACATCTAAACGTGCTTAGATGGGACTTTTATAATAGTTAGGATAATACCGCATTGGATGTAGATCATGAGCAATTCTAATAATATTGTGCTACTTTACAACAATGGAAAGAGGGAGGAGGCATAGTGGTAGATTTAGCATCTTTAATGATACTTTTTTAGTTCGAGATAGTAATAAAGACAATTGTTCTATCTATTTTGATATCGAAAATCAGGATAGTAGGAATAGAGGTAAGCGTTGGTGATGGGGTCGAACAACTGGACAAGTACTTAAAAAGGACTTTGCAATTAGTTGCCCTTTTATGAAGATAATGAGGCAAATATTGCATTCCACCTCTTAAAAAGAAAGTAAATAAAATCAAAATTTTAGGTGGGGGTTAGGTAGGTGCGTGAGGTGGAGTGGGGTTAAAGGCAACACAAATCATTCTCTTGTTTAAGCTTGATCAACATTTGATGTCTTGTATATCAGTATATATGACTTAGGATTCAAATCAGAGTTTATCAAGTTCAGGTATATTCATATCAATTATACTCTTTTTATGTAAAATCTTATTCTTAAATCGACTGCCTCCCTCGCCCTCATAACCACAATTGATTTCTTCTCCATTTCACTCAATTATTGTCCTTTAATTATTTTGTCTCTGTCAATTGTTAACTGGAATGTGGACCAGCAGCATCCTCTACTTGTTGCTTGGCTTCACCTTTCACCATCAAAATAATATTTTTGCACAAATTAATTATTGACATTCACTCTTTTCTAGTATTTATTTTTGTTTTTTTAAAAGTCTGTGCACTGAAATTATTTGGACCCCACTCATGTGGACTCTAGTCTTTCATTCTATTTTTAAATGCCTTCTCTTTGAATCATTTTCACCCATTTTCAATCAATTCAACTCAAAAAGTTTGCCTCCCTTTGTAGGGGGAATCAAACGATTAGGTGCCATGCGACAAAAGAAAGCAAATGAATAATTTACATTTTACGAAGAATTTATAAATTGTTTAATTAATAAATAAATAAAAATGAGTGGTGGACAAATTTATATATTTATTAAAGGCAGCGCAAATTTAGAATAACGAACTTGAACTCATGCCACTACATTAATTAATACATCGAAAGCCTTAGGTTACTAAGGAGTAAAAATTAGTTTATTCACAGTTTCAAACCTTTTATGTAAAATATTTACATTCACTTGCTCAACTCTCTTACTTCATTTTTTTTTTAGTATCTTTTTTTTTTTAAGTATCTGTATATGCCTCAAATAAATGTCTAAGAAAAGTTGAGATCAACTATTCCTGAACGATCACATAGTCGTCCCCAGTCAAATAATTTACACATCATGAAAAATGACAACACAGAGACATTATATAATGCCAAAAAATGTACTTACTTGAACAAGTCGATGAGCGATCAAGAAGACCCATGTGCACTTTAGAGCGGCGCTTGTCTAAGACCAGCCCAAGCGATCGAGCCTATGTCATAATTTGTGCAAGCCACAACCTGCCCTTTTTTTTTTTTTTTTAAATTTTAAATAACCCTTAAAATTAATGGTAACGTGGACAAGACCTATATCCACATCATGCTTTTCCATGCACTTCAAATGAATGAATTTGCGATGATCCGGAATCTGGATCAATATGAGATGCCAAATTCCCATTCACCATTAAACAAGGGAATTAATCAACCAACTATTGCCAAGTCGATTCACATTTTTTTTTTTTTTCAGGAAAAATCTCCAATAAAAAATTCTTATCCACCATCATAATTTTAAATCAATTTCATTGATCTTTGCAATTGCTTTCCAGTTGGTGGCGAGGGTGGTTAGCAAAAGAAAACCCCTTTTTCCCTTTCTCCGACAATGCTATTGTGTATTTAAGGCACCCAAATTCGACTTGACCCACCGGGAAATTGAATAATGGCGGATACTCAACGGCGGCCACATGCAATTATGATTCCATACCCTTACCAAGGTCACATCAATCCCTTTGTGTATTTGGCCATGAAATTGGCATCACAAGGCTTCACAATCACCTTCGTCAATACCCAATCCGTCCATTTTCGAATTTCCAATGCCCAAACGCAGAACAGTAGGGAAGACATTTTCACCAAAGCGCGTGAATCTGGTCTGGATATTCGCTACGCGACGGTTTCCGATGGTTTTCCGGTGGAGTTTGATCGGTCGGTGAATCACGATCAGTTTGTGGAGGGTTTGCTGCATATATTCTCGGCTCATGTGGATGAACTTGTAAGGAATTTAGTTAAATCGGATCCGCCTGTTACTTGTATAATTGCTGATACTTTCTATGTATGGACATCCGCCATTGCCACAAAGTATAATCTTGTTAGTGTGTCGTTTTGGACTGAACCGGCTCTGGTATTGACCTTGTATTATCACCTGGAGCTCCTCAAGAAAAATGGCCATTTTCCTTCCAATGGTACGCCCTCATTCCTTCTATCTCAATCCCAACAAGATGCCTAGTTTTCTTTTTCTTAGTATAAAAATTTGTGTTCTAAAAAACGTAAAGCAAATGATAGACGTAGAAAACGTAGAGTATGATTATACAGTAATGCTAAATTTTGTGTCTAGGGTCGTATAAGTGTGCTTTTAGAACATTGATTTGAAACCTTAGAGGGCAATTAAGCTTAGCAATGGACAAATAATGAGAGTGATCAGAAGTTGTCAAGCTTAACTCGACATCTTGGTGTTCTTATTCTTGTCTTATAAATTATTGTAACATAACCGTTATCGTTTGACTCGAACTTCTTAAGGATGGGCGGAATGGTTTGCAATTTGACATTGAAAGTTGAAACAAGTTTGTCCTTTAGGATATGAATGTAAGAATACCAAGAGTGGAGTGGTTGTGACTTGTGATTGACCAATTTAACGGTCCAATCGCTTTCAATTGAAGTGCAAATTAGATATATATTTTTAGATAGAATAATGTTATTTAGCTCTATTTGTGCTAGAGTGTCAGTCTATGTGACATTATGTAATAGACTGTGAAATTATATTATTCATTTAATTTGTGTATCATTTAATAACATTTTGTGTCACCTTAGATTGCTGTTGTAACAGTTATACTAAATACTATTAGTCTTTGATATGAGCATCTTAATACTTTCAATTGTGTCTTTTTTTTTTTTTTTTTTGGTGACCTTTGTTAATACTATAAATGCTACTTCTGTTAGATAAGCGCAAGGACACCATAGATTACATACCGGGAGTGAAGGCTATCGAACCAAGCGACCTTATGTCATACCTTCAAGCGGCTGACATAAGCACGGTGGTACACCGGGTAATTTACCGGGCTTTTGAGGATCTGAAAAAGGCTGACATCATTATCTGTAACACGGTCCAAGAACTAGAATCTGAAACACTTTCAGCCCTACATGTCAAACAGCCAACCTACGCAGTTGGACCCATTGTCTCTGCTGGATTCAGCAAGCGGACCGTGTCCACGAGCCTCTGGTCCGAGTCGGATTGCACCCAGTGGCTAAACACCAAGCCCAATGGGTCTGTTCTGTACGTTTCATTTGGAAGCCATGCACGCACTGCTAGTAGAAAAGATATTTTGGAGATAGCTCATGGTATTTCACTGAGTGGGGTGAATTTCGTTTGGGTGATCCGACCCGATATCGTGAGCTCCAATGAAACTGAAATTCTTCCCGCTGGATTCGTAAAAAGCATGAAAGGAAGAGGATTAATTGTGCAATGGTGTAGCCAAATTAAGGTGATTTCACATCCGGCGATTGGGGGATTTTTATCGCATTGTGGATGGAATTCGGTACTGGAAAGTATATGGTGTAGCGTGCCATTGATTTGTTTTCCATTATTCACCGACCAATTCACTAATCGGAAATTAGTGGTTAACGATTGGAAAATTGGGATTAATCTCACCGATGAGGCATCAATCACTAGAGAAGAAGTGGCAGAGAAGATTAAACGTTTAATGAGTGGAAAAAGTTCAGAAGAATTAAGAAATGCAGTTAAGGAAGTGAGAAGTAGACTAGAGAACGCATTAGAAACAGATGGATCATCTCATAGAAATTTCAATCTTTTCATTGAGGATTTGAAGGCCAAATTGCAGAATAGATATGGGCCAGGGGATGAATCAACAAATCATGTTTGGGCACTGTAAGCAAACAATTTAGTGCTTATTTAGTTATAAAACCAATGGGCTAAGAAGGCCCATTAATTTTTCCTTGCAATTTTTCTGTGTCATTTTATCCACCCTGCAGCTACTTGTTCATATGAATATGAACGAAAAGATATAGAATTGTTTTTAGATTTATAGTCTTGATTTTAAAAGTTAAGACATAATCTACATACAGAGCAGTATTTATATTCCCTGCGGGCATACTGAATGCACGTGGAAAGGAAAATGGAGGAGAGGCGAGGAAAGCCACACACCATAACGATCGCATTACCATACCAAGGTCATATTTCACCATTTACCAATCTAGCCATAAAACTTGCTTCGAAGGGCTTCATCGTCACAAGTGTCACACTGAATTTGTTCGTCACATGTTATCTCAATCCCACCATAATGATTCTAGTACTTGACTCGATTTCTTCGGCGATGCACGAAATCCGGTCTTGACATGCACTACACCACCACTCTGACGGTTTTTCTATGGAATTTGATTGACTTCTCAACTTGGAAGAGTTCTGGGAATCTATGTTGAGAGATTTCCCCTTCGAGTAGATGAACTTATTGGAAACATTATCTAGTCTGATCCATCTTCAGTCCATTTCTTGATTGCTGACACATTCTAGTCAGGGCCTGCAAGAATTGCCAAGAAGTATGATACTGATTTTTTACCAACAGAATTCAAGAATGATATCAAAGATTAATTCCATCGTGCAATCGAAATGAGGTTCTTTCAAATCCCCCTGTTGGAGGGTTCATAAGACATTGTGGGTGGAATTCAATATTGTAGAACATATTTTCCAATGATTTGTTATCCAGTTACATATGATCAACCTCCAAATAGAAAATTAGCAGTCGATGATTGGAAGATTCGAAGATGGGATATCAGTTACAACCGAGGAAGTTGCAGACAAGATCAAGAGCTTGATGAATGGAGAAACATCGAATGGCTTGAGGCAAGAGAATGGTGAAGATTTTGCAGGATGCATTGAGGATAGATGGATCAACACAGATATTTTGATCAATTCCTCAAGGATTTGAAAGCTAAAGACCTTGCTTAGTTTCCATTTCCATGTATTGTGACATTTTACCTATAGTCTGCTTTTAAAATTTTCAAATTTAGCTAATCAATTTAATTAGACATAAAATTATCTAGTGAAGTCCGCAAAGAAAACCACACTTCCAAAAAAAATTCAAAATTAACTACTGAAAGTAGACTTGTCATAAAAATTGAAAAAGAAGCATTATACATAAGATTAATGTATCAAGGAAGCTCAAATTTAAATAGTTACAATGTTAGTTTACGATATTGTATTAAGGAAGTTCAAATTTAAACATTTACAATATTATTCTTGTTATATGTCATTACAAAATATACATGAAAGTAGATAGTAAATCTTGGGTCTATTGTATTCCTCGCTTTATTTAATGTGAAGTTCGCCACTAGAATTAAATGAAAGATTTTCTTCTTAAAAAATAAAAAATTACTATATAATTTTCTGCATTAGAGGACCAAATAGTTGAACTAACATGCCAAAGCTAGGATCCTAGGACCACTTTATTTGAGCTCAAAATTTATGACATGTTTTATCCACTCCAGTACATGATATGTATAAGAGGCCAAGTATAATATACTGTGGTTGGAATTCGGGGAGCAGTTTTTTTTTTTTTACAGTTCGTTCCCCAATTTGTTCAAAGTGTTGTCACCAAATTGGTCACTATGGATGCTTCAATTCCATGGAGATTTGTAAATATTACAGTATGAGGCTAAGCTAGTGCTTCAAGGCTTCTATGCAACATGATTTGCCAGACATTCATTTTCAGTTTTTGGATAAATTATTTTGTTCAATTATCAATTCTGCATCTTTCAAAGATTATAAGATTCATTAAAAATAAGAAACATTGCAGCAGCGATCCTTAATCTTTTCAATTTTTGCAAAGTTTACCCTAATTTTCAATTTGAACCAATAGAGGTCCCTAACCTTTCAAAAACATGCCGCTGAAATCCAAATTAATGATTTCCATTCATTTGACCGTTAGTTGATCAAAAAATTAATTTTGACCAAATTTAGTAAGGACAAAATAATAACTTTATAATTTTAATATTAAAAAAATTGCTAATCTTATAAATTCTCTTCCCCACACCCATGCCCATCCCCACCCCGCCACACAAGACAAAATCCAAAGAAAATAGCAACTTCGTGGTCGCCACCCACCCCTACCTTCTTTTTCTTCCATAGCCACCACCTTCCCCACCTATTTCACCTTCTTCTCCCACCCCACCCCACCCCACCCCACCCCACCCCACCAATCTCTACCTCCATTTTCTTGATTTTTCTATTTTACACAGAAATTATTTATTTTTCTTCACACTCAAAAATCGGGAAGAATATAATCAATTCTCACCGATCTGTATTGCCTAAGTTTGATTCTAGAGCGTTTACATGTTGACGGAGCCAAAAATAGGGTGGATTTCGAGGGCATCGTCGTCACAGCTGCACTGCTGCGATGGCACAGCCTTGTCAACGACTTGTACACGGCCAAAACCAAGATGTTCACTACACTACATGAACAACATCAACACACAACAACGTACATCCAGAATTCCTCAAGTTGTATCACCAATTTGGGTTTTTTTTGGTAAAAATGGACATGAATTCGACTATGACTATCGAAGTTGATAACAATCCATCGGACATGTCCACCTCTACCAACAGTTCGGACCAACCCATGGCGGGTGGCGATGTCTTGTGCAACTCTTGATCGAAATTTGGGGGTTACATGATTTGTTGTGAGTTTTTGTAGTTTGTTGTGGGCATTTCTTTGTTTTTTTGATGGACTGCGTCGGAATGATAGTGGAGGTGGTGGAGAGAGGGAGTTGTGGTGGTGGTGACAATGGTCAAAGGTGACGGTGGTGGTTGGATGGTAGTGCCTCGCCAAAAAAGAAGAAAAGAGGTTTAGGGTGGGGATTTATATATTTATATTTATTTTTTGGTTTTTAATTTAATTAAATAACTTATTTAATATGAAAAAAATATAATGTACCATTTTGCCCTTTTTAATTTGGTCAAAATTGATTAAATTTTCCATTTTTTGGTCAACTAACAGAAAAGTGAACGAAAATCTTCCATTTGGACTCCAGATGTATATTTTTTAAAGGTTGGTGACCTCCGCCGGCACAAACTGAATATTAGGATAGAATCTGCAAAAAATGGAAATGTTAGGAACCACTACTGCAATTTTCCCTTAAAAGTTACAAATTATAATTTAGTTGTGTGCTTCATATTTGTAGACCAATAGATTGGTATAACTTTGTTCTAGGTTTCAAGCCTCGGATATTACTTGGCAGCTTGTGAGTAATCTATTCAGAGCTCGGCAGCACCAAATATTTCCTTCTAGAGAAACCAAAAACTGTCACATTATAACAGTTTTCAAGATAAAAAAGAGAGACAATAGGAAAGAATAAACAGGCCATCTCTGCACTTGTTTTTCAAGTTCATCAATCACTGGTGCGGAGATCCAAGCAGACAAAAATTTAGTCATCAGAGAGAGAACGGCTGATAGAAATCCACAGGCCCAAGTGCCAGTATATGATTATGGTTGTATTCTTTTCCTCAACTCACTCTAAACTAAGGTTTAGAACCATGAAGACTGCCGACAAGAGAAGAGTATACAATGTCATCAGGCGTCAAACCAGCCTCAATCATCTCGTCATATAATTTGAAAGCTTCATCTGATCTTCCCTCTTTTGATAAGCCTGAAATCAATGCCGTGTACGACACAATACTTGGAATTAATCCCTTTGTAGGCATCTCTTTGAACAGCTTCAGAGCCTTGTCTATCTGTCCGACTATACATTCTCCATGGAGAAGAGAGGTGTATGTATAAACATCTGGCAACAATCCCTTAGGTTCCATCTCCTTTCTTAGTATATGTGCTTCCTTCATCTTACCTTTCTTGCAATATCCATCTATCAAACTATTGTATGTCACAGTATTTGGTTTTTCTCCCTTATTCTCCATCTCATGGAAAATCCTCTTTGCTTCAACAAAATTCCCTTCCTTGCTGTATATATCAATCAGAGTAGTGTAAGCAACAGTGTTTGGGGCCACGCCATTATCTACCATTGAGAACAGTAAACTTTTTGCTTCCTCGTGCTGATTTAGTCTACACAACCCAGTGGCAATTGTGTTGTAAACATACACATCTACTTCAAGTCCTTTCTGTTCCATAACACCTTGAAGTCTCCTAGCTTCACAGATCATCCCTTGCTTACAATAACCATCCATCAGTGTATTAAATATTACACGGTTCAAGTCAATTCCTTTACTTTGCATCTCATTGAGCAAAGTTTCAGCTGCATCCATTTTCCCAGCTTTGCACACACCATTTATAAGAGAACCATAAGTTTGAACATTTGGATGAAGGCCTTTCTCCACCATCTCGTCGAACAAAGCAAATGCCCTTTTCACATTACCCAACTTACAGTACCAACTAATCATTAAAGTGTAGACATGGACATCAGCCTCTACTCCATTCTCAATCATTTCCTCAAACATTTTCTCAGCGTCTTGAATCTTGCCAGACCTCAAACGCCCATCAATCAAAAGAGTATAAGTTGCCACGTTGAAGTCCACTCTTGCTTCCTTCATTGCAGCTAAAATATCTTCCACTCCACTAAAATCGAACTTTTTTACATATGCATCTATTAATGTATTGTAAGTATATGCATTAGGTTTGATCCCTTTACCAACCATGTCATCCATCAATTTTCTCGCTTTATCAACCTCTCTTCTTTTACACAAACCGTCAATCACCATAGTCATTGAATAAACTGTAATTTCCACATCTGACTCCACCATTCTTTGAAAGAAATTAAAAAATAACTCAGATTTATTGCATCGCTTGAGTGCAATCAAGTAAACCATGCAAGATCGCTCATCAATCTTATATTCATTATTAACCATATGTTCAAAAATCTCCAAACCCTCCTCAAACCTCTTATTATCAGCATAAACTCTAAATAACATATCAAAGAGCTTCACAGTGATTTTGGGTTCTTCACAACTTTCACCCACTAATGAAGCTATCTTTGAAACTGGGCATCTAAGATCATCATCAACAACAACAGCATGCAATATATTCTTGGCCTCTGCAAATTTTCTGGTTTTGAATAACCTCAAAATGAGTGTAATATGGGCTTGAAGATTTGGTTTCTGACGCGTGAAAGACTGATTGGTTTGCAGGAATTTGAAGAAGTGCAAGCAAGACCAGGCTGGAACAAGCGGATTTGAGAGAACGAGGTTGATTATGCTGGAATTAAGATTTGAAATCAGAGCTGGTGGGATTAGGAGAGATTTTGGAGTAGAACTAATCAAGGCTTTTGAGACCAAATTGGCGATTCCATGATCTGATTTTGAAGCTAAATTCGTACAGAAAACTTTATTCACACTATTGTAAAACTTTTGGGTTGACATGATTTTTGTGATACAGTAGGCTTGGAAAACAAGAGACAACGAACAGAGCTTAATCTTTTGCTTCAGAAATTTGATGTTTGGCCAAGTACTGAACATAAGAAACAATCTACATACAACACAATAAATGCACATTTTCCATCCAGGAAGCTCTGTCTACTTCTTGTTCTCTCAACTGGAAAAACAATCACATGAATCTGTTAATGCAAGGTATCCAAGCATGAGACATCAACTTTTTTATACTAAGGGACGAATGCACGGGAGTCCCACAGCCTTTGGATAATTTCGAATTCGGATTCTCAATCTTTATTTCTTGACATCTAGGTCTTTGTCTCAATGGGCAAAATAGACACAGATATTTTTAACAGATAAAATTAGGATGTTTTCATACTACCAATAGCTGAAATTTCATCTAGGTTGACATCTAGGAAAAGAAACAAGTTCATGTCTATTCGTGTGTGTGTGCAAGAGAGAAGGATAAAATTACCTGTAGACGGCAAAGAAGAGCCAAACAAATAAATTAATAGAGTATCGATGGATCTCTGTCTCTATGGACGAATGTAATGTTTTGATTTGAACTATTTATTGGGAGTCTCATAACAAAAATTGCTCATATACACCTACATACAACAATAACAAAATACTATAAAAAATGAAACAAGTTTTTACAATTGTTGCCTACAGCTTTTCATACTTACGAAACGCAGTATAATTCCCACATTATCAATCTTATAAAGAGCAATGCAACATTTCATCAACACGTGGAGGGATTCTACAAAGTCAGTACATGAGAAGAACAAAACTAGAGAGATTGGCATAGATGAAACAAGATTACAAGGTATACCACAATAAAAAGGAATCAATATCATTAATATACAGATTTTGAAAAATTAGTAAAACCTGCAAGTAATAGAAATAACGAATACATCTATCGGATGATGATATGCTATCAAACGATAACAAATCCATCAAGTAGTTTTCACTTTTCATGATATACCACATCCATCTGGCACAATTTTAATGAACATATAAGAAAATTGGATGAAGATATGCCATGAATTATTTACACCATGCGCAGTAAGTTTGCTTTTGGAATTTGGAATGGACACAGAACTCTAAACTGTAGATATAAATAATAACAGTATAATAGTTTCCTAATTTCGTTTTGAAGAACTCCAATTTTATCCTGGCAAAAGTAGTGCAAGTTCAGTTCGTATTAACATCCTAAAAAATTATAAGTTCAGTCATGATGGTCAACTTTTTAATTTCTTTCGCAGAATCCTCATCTAATTGCTCCATCAGCTCCACATTATGGAATTCACAAACTTAAAACTCAGTTTATAAACCATAAATAAATCATACACTTCATTGATAAAAAAAATTGAATGAATAAGGAGCAATCTAAGTCAATCTATGTATAAGAATTAAAATACACCATTGTAAAATAAAATCAAATGAAATACCCATTGAAATTGCAGAAACAAAATAATAAAAACGACAATAATTTACCTAAACAGCTAAACAGGAGGCCAGAAGACGGCCGGATTGTTCGCCGGCTGTTAATTTGGCAATACCAGAGACTGAGATGAAGGAAGATGGGATTGATTTGGGAATGGGGCGTAAATTGATTTTGAGAAATACGGGTTAGATTTTGGGTTCAATTTGGAATTTGGGAAACTGGGTAAATTTTAATTGGGCCATAATTAAAATTTTACTTGGGCTTAAAAAGCTAATTGGCCTGGTATACTTTGCCCATGCTGCAGG
Organism: Fraxinus anomala; assembly: GCA_903798345.1. Classification (NCBI taxonomy): domain Eukaryota; kingdom Viridiplantae; phylum Streptophyta; class Magnoliopsida; order Lamiales; family Oleaceae; genus Fraxinus; species Fraxinus anomala. Next base: position 6,470 of record CAIGRN010002176.1, on the reverse strand, counting down.
TATGCGCAGTTGGGCTCGAAATTAGGGTTTGTTTGATGTAGATTTTTTGAGAATAAATTTTGTGAAAAGTGATTTCTTAAAAAAAAAAAAAAAATGTCATTAAAAAGGAAGAAAAATTATGGATCCTTGTATAAAATTATTCTATTAAAAAATGCGTGATTGAAAATGAGTTTAAATAAAAATGAGTTTTTAAAAATGCATACCAAACATGGCTTATTTCTTATTTAAAAAGAAGTTAAATTTTTTTTGTTAGTTAAAATAAGTTTAAAGCGATATTTAATAACATAAATAACTTAAAAATGAATTTAGTTTACATTTATAAGAGTATTTGAACTGGTTTGACTAGAGGATTTTGAAGGTTATTATTTCTCTTCAATTTGATGTTTTGAGTTTAATTCAACGACCTTGGTTTAGTTTAATTAATTGATTATTTAAGGTCAAATCAATAATTAATTTTAATAGTATATTTTGTAGGATGCATAATTTTTATAATTTTTTTAACAACACATTCATTAACTTTTATCAATAGCTATTAAAAATTTAATGTTTAGATAACCAAACAGGGACTAATTTGCTAAGAGTGGTCTCTACTAGTTTGCTTAGAAAGGTTTTGATAAAAGATTTTTTTATTTTAATGTTTTTTTTTTTGCGTGTAGTCAGATGACCTCGATTTCTTTACATTGTGCATCGTTAAACCTCAGTAGAAAAATTCATGTGAAAAAAATCTTATTGAATGAAAATACGTTACAAAAATTATCTCATTAAAAATATTGTTAGAAAAATTCAGTAGGACAAAACCTTGATTTAAAAAAAAAAAAGGTTACAATGTCTATTTACTCTCCTTATGATAATATCACTTCAACAATATGATATACATACATTACATCATTCTAGAATTTATATAAATAGCATTAATAGACATATCACAAGAGTTGATTATAACAACATTTATCGAATGCACATCGAATTTACGCATTGTCATAAGACTCGTGATTGCATCCACCAAAAGAAAATTTATTCATTTATATAAGTCTGCGAAATTTATTATGTTAAGAGTTGTGCATTACATGTTAGGTGTTCTAATTCATTTTTGCATAAGTATACACATTTAGGTGTTCAGATTATTGTTTCAAAAACTTCATGCTTCTACACAAAGTTCAATTTTGTGTAGATTACATCTTTTTATATGGTAAATTATTTATGTGTCGGTATTCTTTAATAGGTTTCCTTCAATATACCCGCTATAATTCATAATATGAATCGATACATTATAAATAAAAGTGTTGTCAACCACTCTTTCTTTTCGATTTCATTTATTTTTTCATAATTTATTGAAATATTTCAATTTTTAATATTTCAAGTACCTAAACCTCTTTTCAATTTTACAATTTTATTATGTCCATATACTCATCAAGAGTATATGCCTATTCAATGAGCCTCTTTACTGTTTGCATCATTTTCTTTTGAATTTTTTTATCTTCGAATCGAATTTTTATTATGGTTTAGGCATGTTATTGATTTATTTAATATAATGTTTACAAATTGTCCATTCAGCAAGACAATTCGAGTTGAAACACTTAAAGTTGATGTAGGGGATATTATTAATCTATTTTATCAATAAATATTTTTAAATGAGTTATCTTTCAAACTTCTGATTCGAATTATCTTGTACGAGGATCGAAATGATATAATGGTGCATTATGTTTATTATTTTTAATTTCTAAATTCCTCTCCCAAACGAGGAGAAAATTGTCCAATCAAATTGAAAGTTAGGATACTGTTTTATAAAATATCACCAATTAGGGTTTAAAATAAGTAATCTTGTGAACTTCATGTTGCAAATATATAGCACCTCTATGAAATCACCCAGTAGATAATAAATACAAATAATATCTAGATATTCAACATAGAGGGTGAATGAACCCATATGCATCCTAATAAAATTTCCAAGATTATGAGGATTTAGTCTGAACTTTAACTAGAATGATCAATAATCAATTTATAATACAAAGAATGAGAATTCATTGAATAAAAATTATTTCGATTTTAGAAATGAGAATTCATTGAATAATACAAAGAATGGAAATTATGAATCCATTCTTTCCTCATTTTTAGAAATGTTAAAACGGGGTAGGCAGTAAGCGCAGAGAAGTTTAGCGAAGGAATTTGAAGAGAGACAAAAATCAATTATCCTTTAATCACTACCAATTCAGGTCACATTCTTATCTTATATAAATCAAATATATCTATTTTCATATATAAAAAAATCTTGAATTATGACCTGAATTATGAAACTTCGACATTTCTGAAAATGTAATATTAATGTATAGTAGTTATGATTTTTCAGCTTAAGTTAGCCTTATCCAATGAGGAAAATTGGGTCGATTAGGTTTGGTCGTTCTTAAATCATAAAGTGCTTGATTTCCCAAGGTTTGTTTATTGGCACATTCTCTCCAAAACAATTTTGTAGCAATCTTGGTCCTTAGAGACGAATTTTCATGCTAAATAGTAAAAAAAAAATTATTAAAAAATTGGTATATCCTACCGTCCATAATTAGAAAGGAAAATGATATGAGTACCTATCCCGATGGGTACACTTACGTACCCATGGCACAACCCGAAATAAANCCGAAATAAAAGAATTAAACAGGTTGTGCTGTCCTTCGATAGCGCTCCAGATGGGTACACTTACGTACCCATGGCACAACCCGGAATAAAAGAATTAAACAGGTTGTGCTCTCCTTCTCTAGTATTATAAAGGTAATGATTAATAATATGTAGTTATCAAGTTACTAATAGATATTATCATTAAGGCGCTGGCTTATTACCATGTGGCATGTGCTTAGCACTTCCTATTTTTAATATATTCTAATGTTACCGTCACCAGTTAGTTTAGACGCCCACTGTTTTGTTTTTGTACTAGGTTGTTTCTAACTTAAAAAAATATTTTTAATGTTTTGAATAAATATAAAATGTTGTAACATGCATGTTCAGTAAACAAAACCCATAAATTATATTTTCTTACTGTATGAGTCGGCTCTTCTTAAATTTTTTTTTAATAGATCAAGCCCATTCTCAGGAAAAAATAATAATAAAAAAATAAAAGAATCTACGTATTAAGTGTGTGTTTATCTCCTAATATTGTAAAAGAAATAGAGTAATGAATAGTATTTTTGAATAATGTGTGGTTGAAATTTAAAGTAATTTTATTGATTTGTTTGTAAAATATTTTATTTGATGAATATGTGATGGAGAATCATTATGTAACAAATAATATTTTAAAATAATAAAAGACAAACAACGCCTAATTGTAAAAAGAGGAAAGGTCAAAAAAGAGAGAGCGAAATCTCCCTAGAATGCTTCAATACTTTAGTCAGAAAAGAAAAATCAAATTGTATAGAAGAATAAGAGCACATTTGGCGGGCTTTTCACTTAAGATTAAGTCGCTTTTGAATATGTATGAATAATTTTTTAAAAGTACTTTATTTGATTAGAAAATCTTCTAGAAAATTTAGCCTAAATTAGCTTTTTTGAAAAACTCTTTTCTAAGAAATAGAAGTAAAAACAAAAATCATATCATATCCTAAATATTTTCGAAATAATAATCATTTCGAGCTTTGTATTAATGGTTGTACGTGTTATTTCGGCTCGAACTTATTATTATTTTGAAAGAGCGTTGAATAGGTACATCAAATTCGGGCCCTCAGATTCGCAAGTCTGGATGTCGGAAAACATTTTTCTTGCAGGCCATCATCTTTGGATTGGCAATTTGAATCGAGGGTAGATTCTTACCTTTATTTTCTTTTATTTTATACAAGTGAGGTAAAAAAATTAATAAATTGATGTTAAAATGACTAAATTCTAATCATTAATGAAATTTATTTTAGAAAAGTAATAATTATTATTTTTCATACGAAATGAATTAATCAAATTCGAAGAAGATTGAGCATTGACGTTAAGATGATATAGTTATAAGTTATTTGTTCTATTATTTTGTTAGCTTATTCCCAATTTTCTTTATAACTTCCTTACGTTTTCCTTGTACAATCACTTGATAAAGTATCATCGAATTGCACTCTCACTTCACTTAGTCACATTCACTAATGTTAATTTTATATATCTGTACATTTTTTTCCCATATGAATTTCGGGTAGTGTTTGGTATACATAGGGGCACCATAATGATGTCCATAATGGACACATGGTGCCCCCTTATTGAAGGGAGCGTGGACCCACGGGCACCCCTTAAATAGAGAGGGCACCATGTGTCCATTATGGACACTATTATGGTGCCCCCTATGTACACCAAGAATAATCCATGAATTTCATATGATTGGAAATTTTAAAGGTAAAATAGTGGACCTCGATTAGCACTCTGATCTGCAATTAGATTGGTAGATCTACATGTTTGCATTATATGTGTACTAACTAAATTTATTAATCTAACTCCTAGGACCTAGGTTGACCATTTAATTATTTATTCCGACTTTTAAGTAAACAATATTTAATTTAACACTTAATGGATCGAGCGTTCCTAATTTAAGATTTATTTCTTGAAACATACATATTGAAGGGACCACGAGCTGCTCAAACAATAAATATTTTTTGGGAATTGATTTTGTAAAAAGTGACATTTTTGAAAAATGTGTAGTTAAAAAATAAGAAAAACTACATTTCTGCGTACAAAATTATTTTATTGAAAAAATGAGTTTGGAAAAAAATAAATCACACTTAAAACAACTAAATACATATTAACATGTAGGATCAAACATTGTTTATTTATTGTCGATCCCCATCTAGGATCAAACACCACTTCCACTAATTTATTTATTGTCGATAGTGACTCAGCGATCTAGGCTACTGAAATCTTATCTTGTTGTTTATTTATTTATTTTTATTTTTTCAAAGTAATGGGTATATCGTTGTCGCCCGTGATTTGCATTTGTCGAAGTGGTGTTTGGCTACGATGGGGTGGATTAAGATTGGCGAGCCTGGTTGGGGAAGTGAAAATTTTAATTTTAATTTTATTTTATATATTAATGTGTATTTAATTGTTTTAAGTATGATTTATTTGTACTTTCGAATTGTGAGGAGATTCCATTTGTAATTTTCCTTTTCCTTTTTTTTTTTGTTTTACAGTATTTTTTATGTTTATTTATTTCAAGAGGAGCGAATCCGCCATTAATGGAGAATTTTGAGGGAATGACAAATTTTGTTATATGTAAAGCTCCTGTTTGACAATTATTCTTTAAAAATTCTTTATTTTTTCATACTCATCTTTAACCACAAATTCTCATAATAAAATTTCAAGTAAATCCAAGTTTTTCTACTTTTTAATAACACATTTTCCAAAAAAATTACTATTCAAAAATTCATTTTTATACAAAAATGGTTGTCAAACATGAGTATGATTTAATGGTTGAAAATAAATTATGCAAAATTAATAATAAATAAATTATGCTAAGAAAAAATAATAATAATTTTTTACAATTTTTCCTCTATTTCAACGAAAATTGCAATTTTTCCTCTATTCATTTAAGCAGTTTAGTCCCAGTTTGTCTCATTTTTTCAACTCTTTTTTAACATATTCATTTTCAACCATACATTTAGAGTTTGTTTGATTGGCTTTATTTTTCCATGAAAAATGTCACTTTATTCACTCAAATTCTTATCTTGAAATGTTTGATTAACAATTTTTTCCATAAATTTTTTTTTTTCCATCTTTTGGTCATGGACTATATTTTTCTAAAAAACAAAGAAAATATTTTCTTCAGGGAGGGGTGATTTTTATTATCTAAGTAATTCAGTTTCTCTCATCTTCCCACCAATAAAAAATGGACAAGTATAATATTTTATAGGTTAAAAACCAAATCAATTAAACACATTTTATTAATAATTTTCATACAAAATAAGTTCTGGGCAATTGAATTGTCTAAGACCCTATTTGATTGCCACATTTTTTTATGAAAAATGTCACATTCGAGAAAAATAAACATCACTTTGACCGTTTGATTGCAACGTGAAAATGAAAATCGAATTCGAAAGTACAATCACTTTAAGCTCATTTTCTTTGTTTTCATGGAAAATGAATTCCTATGTATTTGATGAATTTTTATTTTTCAACTAACATAAAATTGGAATTCCTTTTCACCTTGACCTATCAAACAGACCCTAAAATTTATTTTATTTCCATACAAATTTCACGTTCGTAATCAAACGCGCCTTTAGAGAATAAAATATTCTATATGAAAACCCAAAATCTTTTCCTACTTTTTAATCACACATTTTTCAAAAACTCATTATTCAAGATAATATTTTTTAAAAAAAATTACCACGGAGGCTTAAGATACTTTACAATTAAAAACGAGTTGGATTATTCGCGAATATGCGTCATCCTCCACATGGAATACATTCATAAGGGCATTTTCTTCCGAGGTTCATTTTTTATGTTTCCATACTAACCTAATTGTT
>CAIGRN010002163.1:0-25532 GCA_903798345.1 Fraxinus anomala | reverse complement strand
CTTTTATTAGCCTAAAATTGTCCGAAAAAAATTAGAAAGGTTGTGGAGAGAGAAAGGAAAGAAAACATCATCCTGCACGAAGACATGGTGTCTCCGTGTGGCACAGAGGTGTCTTCATACGCTCACGGAGAGATTTTTTTAGATGATAATTGAGGATAATTAAGCTTATTTTCTTTAAAATTTAGTTGAATGCATTTCCGAAAAACACGTAGAAAAACTCCGTGCAGCATAGTGCCGCACAGAGAACCTCTCCGTAGTGCACAGAGATATATGNTCTTCATACGCTCACGGAGAGATTTTTTTAGATGATAATTGAGGATAATTAAGCTTATTTTCTTTAAAATTTAGTTGAATGCATTTCCGAAAAACACGTAGAAAAACTCCGTGCAGCATAGTGCCGCACAGAGAACCTCTCCGTAGTGCACAGAGATATATGGATTTTGTGAGGAATTGACTGTTTATTACACTTCTTGTAGATTATTCTTATCTTCTACTACAGTTCTCTCATGGAGCATGAATAAAATGAGCATGAGAGAGGCTTTTTCCTAGTATAGAGAATTGATTGAAGGTCTCTGATTATGAAAAAAGCTATATATAGACTATCAATTTGTGATCAAATGAACTCCTAATCTTCTTTTGCTTGCAACTAGAGTTTTCTTGAATCGTGAGACAGGTAGATTGAGTGGATTTATCTTTGCTACATACACATTGACTGATGAATTTTAGAATGCTATCCAGACAATGGATGGGAAGGTAAGAGCATCCTGTTGCTGCTGTACAAATATAATGAATACTTTGATCTTTTCTCAGTAACATAAATGGTTATATCCTCCCATGAGGACTTAACAAACTTGATTGTCCGGTCAAAGCCTAAATAATCTTCAGACCAGTGGGCTTGCTTGATGATGAATGGTTTATAAATTTATCTTGCTCAATGTGGACTTTGATACCTAATGTGATTTCTTAAGACCTTCATGGGAGAGCAATAACGGTGAACTATGCTGCTGAAAAACCTCGTGGAGGAGGTTTTAGTAGTTGTGCTTTTAATCGTGGTGCTGGTGATGGAAATTACCGTATAGATGGCAACTTCGGTGGAGGTGGTATCTTTGGCACTGAAAATTATCCCCGTGCATTTGGTGGCAATAACAATTACCCAGTAGAGGTGGAAGCTTTGATGGCAATTGCATTAACTTCTACACTGGTAGTGAAACTGGTTTTTCTTCTGAAAATATTTGTCGAACGCCACATATGCTGATAGCCAAGAACAATTGGGTGGCGATCAAAGTGGAATAGAGACTGGAAATGAAAAAAATAGGGACGAGCCAAATGATTATACCAACTCCAGGAGATGAATTGTTTCAAACTTGCTTGACCACCACATACTCACTAGAGCAAATGGTTGAATTCTTTACTATGCAGGACAATTGCATTGAATAAACATATTTTCCAGTCTTATAAATTAACTCATTATTCGATGTGCGAAATTCTTCTTACGTATCATTACTCAAGTCTTTCGCAACCCAGATGATGCAATAAAAATAGCTAAATAGATTTTCATTTTTCATTTAATTAGATATAATTGATCCATTAGAAATAATTTCGTCGTAGCCAACTAAACATACTGTGATATTCTGTGGGAACGAGACTCGACAATTGAATTTGCAGCGATTGTTCTCCAAATATGGAAGAGTTGAGCGCATTGACATGAAATATGGTAAATAAATTGCATTTTTCCTTTATCAAGAAAATTTGATATCTATATCTTGATGGTTTACTGTTACTTCTTGATTGTATGTAAAAGTTTGGAATCGCATTTGAAATTTGACAAATATGGGCCTATATGTTTGACAAAAGGTTGGAAATAATAGAAAGAAAATTGTGAAGATATTAGTGCATTACTTTTGACACTTGTGTTTAAATATGCTATATTTTCTTATATTATTTTTTTAGATCAACTAATTTTATTTTGATTGTGATGGAAGTATGTGTAATGTGGCTATGATTTAAATTTGAAAATGTTTGCTATGATTAGGAATGAGATATTTCTTGAATGTGTCTTAGTAAGTGTATTTTATATGAGGCTCTCTTTCCCTGTGTTATCCATTTCATTTTTTTGGTTAGCAAATGCAAACACAATTTTCTTATGCCTAGATGTTTATTTACTATAAGTAATTGTATTATGATCATTTCCTCTTTGTTTGATATGCTTTTGGGAATGGTTGAGCTTGTTAATCTATTTAGTTCTTGAATTTTATCCCTCATTTTTGTTATTTAATATGTTGTTTGTTTACTTAGTTTGGTACTTAAATATCAGTGCTAGCAGTTTTGGATGTCTGCTCTATATACTGAATTCGTGTTGTAAAATTGGTGAAACATGTTTAGCAATGACAAATCAGACCTAACATCATGGATCTAAACCTTTATTTGCCTTCATCACATTCATCATCTTGGCCTCTACATTCTTACTTTCATTGGAACATTCACAAGTTTGCAAGTTTTGTAATTTATACTTTTCGAAGTGTTAGTTTACATTTGATGTCATCAGAACTTCTATTAGGTAAAGTGTGTTTACTACAATTGTACTGATATCACAAGTTATGAAATATTGTATAAAAATATATAATTTAATGAAAGAGAATTCAACACATTTAACGTGTTAACAGTTCCTATAAAATAACTAATTCCGTGCAATCCACGGGCAAAAACTAGTAATAATAAAAGAGGCAAGAAGAGATGCCCACAGTTAACAGATACCATGAGTTCATGTATTCCTTCTCTTTATCAAATAATCATCTATATGCATGAAATTATAAATTATAATTTATTATATTAACTAGTATATTTAAATTCATCATTACAGGCAAAGAGAGAGCTCATTCAACAAAAGAAAAATGAAATTATGAAGAGGCTCAACAAAATACATGACAGGAAAGATGAATATGCAACACTTGAACACATTGCTATTCTTCAATTAAAATCGATTTCATATTCACCCATGAAATTACATTTAAAATACAATTGTTGTACATAATATACAACATAGAGACAATTATAACATGGAATTTTGGTGAAAATCTTTCAAAATTCACCCAGAAAAATCTCTTTTCACATATTTTGATCGCAAAAAATTAAAATTCATCAATAAAATCATAATTTTTAGACTTACATCTTCTTCTTCCATCTAATATAACTTGAAATTGAAAGCTTGGATTCTTGGGAGTGGAATTGCAAGAGAGTGCTAAAGCCATGTTTCCGATTTCTTGCTAGGGTATCATGAGTGAGAGAATGAGAGATAGTGAGTTTTTAACTTTTGATATGACGTATATGGCTTGGGCGACTGGTTTGAATTTGTGCCAACGGTTTATTGGAGAAAATGTCGGCTCTTTTTGGTTTTTTCGGGGTTTCCTACACGGTCCAAAAATGAAGAGACTCGGACCGAACCATGGTCCGATTCGACAATTTTCTGACCGAATCGGCTGGTCCGATCCGGGCCGGATTTAATAACACTAGCTTGATGTGGCACAATATAATAGTGGTGTAGTGTGTCATGTCACCCGACTATTTAGCATATAGCAAAGAAAACCACAACATGAGATGACACCAAGGATTGCCTCCCTTGGATGGGATTGCCATCAACCGCCCAGAAATTGATGGTGCCAAAACTCACCCACCAACAATCATGAAAAGGGATGCTGAAATCAATAATGCGATCATTGAAGTCAAGATTATAGGTGGTTCCCATTATTGAGCAAGAATTTCGAGTTCATAACTACGGCATTACAAATGAGGATTGCTTTGCACATCCTGAATTGGGATTCAAATTCCATTCCCTGAGTGGTAACGTAAATGATGTTTTGGGACAAACTTACAGAATTCATTACGTGAGTATAGTGAAAATAAAAGGATTTAAGAGAATTTAATGAAAATAAAAATTAGTGGATGAATTTAGAGTTATATTTTTTTATTTATGTATAATTAAGTAAATTTACAAAGGATTTAAAATTTAATAAAATTTCGTTTTTCAAAGTTGATGTTAAAAAATTTAAATTCACTTTTTATCTCTTATAAATATAAAAAAAGATATAAATTTATATATATATATATATATATATATATATATTTATATGTATATATATATATATATGTATATATATTTCGTTTAGTTGCAGACTTTGTCCAAACCTTTCATTTGTGCCACCACAGTACCAAACATTTTCAAAATGTCACTGTTGAAGTCCAAATGTATAGTTTCTGTTAGTTTGACCGTTAGTTAAACAAATAATTGATTTTGACAATAATTTTGACTAATTTTAAAAGGTTAAAATGATAACTTTATATTTTTATAATAAAATAACTAAAATCAAATAATTAAAATTAAAAACGAAAAAATCAACTCCATCTTCTCCATCCACCCCATATATACTCACCCTACCCCAAAACCATCAGCACTACTGCTACAAGTTGGATCATCTATGACTTCTCTTTCTAAAAATGGATGCTGCAAAGCAACCTGTCAAGATAATTTACTACAAGCATGACAGTCAATGCTGAAAACCCATAAAAAAATTTGACTTTTAAGATCCATTCCACTGCATCTGTGCGTGCCTGCAGAGAAAGGGGAGCGTGTTCCATCAACAAATGCGTTATTTTCTTTGCAGAAAAAGAGTTCGGATCTTCATCTTCCCAAAACAAATCTTGTTCTGTTAACATTATTGTTAAAGTCAATTATTTGGTCAATTAACGGTCAAACTAACAGAAACCATCTATTTGGACTTCAATTGTGACATTTTGAAAATGTTGGTACTGTGGGTGAGACAAATGAAATGTTTGGTACCATGAATGACACAAATTAAAGATTTAAATAAAGTTTGCAACTAAATGAAAGAATTTGTATCCCTGCTATAATTATCTCATATATATTAAAACGAATAAATAGCGGCTCCCAAAAATTATTGACACATTATCATTTAGCTATAATTGAAGATGTATCGAAATGCAAAAAAATATATCTTGAAGTAGATCTTAATTCTATGCATGTATATTTCAATGTTTTACAATTTAGAGACGTATGTTAGTGTATAGACATTTCATTTAATATACTAATAATGATAAAATATGGGCGAATCCAAATTGACAAAGAAAAGCACAACTTTTCTCGACTATGGAAGCACAACCCAAAATTCCTACAAGTAACAAACATAGCAGCGCCTGCATTACAAAGTAAAAACAACCCCAACTGTTTAATTTATAATGCTGTCTAATAAATGTAAGTAGGGGTGACAAAATGGTCGAGTAGCTTGTAGGTTCGTCGGCTCGGCTCGGCTCAGCTCGTCGAGCTCGCGAACGCATGCCCACAAGCCTAAAGTTACGATCTCGTGGGCTCGTAAAAATTGTAAAGTAAAAAGTTAAAAAAAAAAAAAAAAACTCAAGGATAGATGTGCCAAGCCGATTGCCAACCCTAAATGTAAGATGGAACTCATGAATGATTTTCATAATTATTGTTTTTCTTTAATAAGTGACGAGCCGAGCTCATGGGTAGATGGGCTGAGCCGATTGCCAGCCCTAAGTGTAAGATGGAACTCATGAATGATTTTCATAATTATTGTTTTTTCTTTAGTTGCCTTTTTCACTTTACTACAGTCTACAATTCTCAATTTTGACTACCTAAGTTTTGAACATCATAATTTTTCCTTTTATTTAAGGGTCATTGATACTTAAGTTTTGCTCTTTAAATCCATTAATTGGGGTATAAAAATCAATCAATAACATTAATTTCTTAAATTTCCTAATTTAACTTATTTTTTTTCGAATAAAACTAATTGTACCGAAAACTTTGACAATGTTTTTAACAATACGCCACAGCTGCAGGCACCCCTCCAAAACTAATTGTATCGAAAACTTTGACAATGATTTTGACAATAAGCCTTCCTTAGCAAACACTGTTCATTTTTATTGCTTTATTTGGTTTGTGCCATCGTCACCAGTCATCAGTCTTAGAGCAGCCACCAAATTCAAGACGCACAACAACAGTGATTTTTCTCAGAGACAGCGGCTGCTGCAATGGCATTCGCCTCTCCCATATCTCCATCTTTACACAGTCTTTCTTCTAATCCATTTTCAAAGCATAACAAGATTTTAACACTCAACAAGATCCAACCCTTTTCACTCTCTCACCGCCATCCCCTTTTTAGGTAACCATTTTTCTATATTTATTTCCCAATAGCTAATTTATATGCAAAATGGCTTTTTTTTTTTTCTTTTTTAATTGTCCGACTCTGTTTCAGTTTCTTGGTTTATCTGCTACGCGAATTTTCTCAATTTAATGCTTAAAGATTACTTTTTTACTTTTAATCTTTCCCTGAAAATAATTAAGTGTATGAAAGATATGAAATTTACTTGGGCATGCAAATACTGAAAATCATGTTATTTTCGTTTATGAAATGTTCTCTTAGTATTCAAAGAACTAATTTTGATTAATATCTTTAGGTTCCTTGCGCTATATATATTCGTATGTTATTATGCTGACATGTATGTGGTCATATAGTTTCAAGAATAAGTTGCCATAAGCATATTTTGGCATTAGCTTTGCATTGATGCACCGTGCACAGAGTAAGTTGAAGCAAGACATAATATGAGGAATTCTCAAAAAGACTTCTCCTCATGAAAGATGATAAAGTAGATTAAAATCTAGTTTTTAGTAGTCTTCTAAATGATATCTCCTGATCTTATTGGTCTTATTGCAGAGTGCCTGGAAAGTCAAATTTCCTTCAATTGTAGTGTAATTGCAACTTAATAACTTCATTGCTCTCTATTTTGTTCGGTTTTGAGGCAAGAGAAAATAACCATGTTACATCATGACTGGAAAAATATTTTTAACAAGTACAGCATTGTGGAGCAATTTGTCAATTGCCAAGATATGAAAATACACAGAACAACATGACAATATTACTTATTGACATGAAATGACTGGCTTGTATTTAGGCTGGTTGTGTTTGTGCTTTGATTGAGTTGGGACAATTGTCATATTTTGGCTCATCAAAAACAAATATGAACATTATGCATATGCTTATTAATGGATTTCATCTTCCAATTTTGTCTATAACAATATCTCTTTATACCCTGCTGTTTGTGGATGCTTAATGTATAGTTTTCTTTCTTTCTTTTTTTCTTTTTTTTTTTATCACAGAATAGATTGTGGGTCACTGTGGCAAGGACAGGCTTCATTAAACTATAGCCTATATTCTTCCATTACAAGTGCAGGTTTAGTTACCATTCCTTCTAATATGCTTTTGAATATTGAACTCATGAGAGTGTGTTGTTACTAATATGATATATCTTCGATAACTGTTAACAAAATTTGTAGATTATTTGTTGGATGAAGCTCTAGAAAAAATACAACTTCCAAAGGGTGACAACTGGTCTATCCATAAATTCGGTGGTACCTGTGTGGGAACTTCTGAAAGAATACGAAATGTTGCAGACATTATTGTCAAGGATGAGTCAGAGAGAAAGTTAGTTGTTGTGTCTGCCATGTCGAAGGTGACAGACATGATGTATGATCTCATAGAGAAGGCAGAGTCACGAGACAACTCTTATGTAACTGCACTGGATGCTGTTCTGGAAAAGCACAAGTTGACAGCACTTGATTTACTTGAGGGGGATGATCTTGCTAATTTCTTATCTCTGTTGCATCAGGACATTAGTAACCTTAAAGCAATGCTTAGTGCAATCTATATCGGTATGTCTAATGCAAAGGAAAAAATTGGCAAAAACTATAATGCCAATTGCAATAGTTTTGACTTATTTATATGCTCGTATTGAACCACTTAATCTAAAAGATTGAACTGCTAGAGAGGGTCATATGTATATCATTTAAATATTATCTCCAACATGACCCCTCACATGTAGATGCGATTTAATTTTCTAATTGCACAATTTCTTATAAATGATCGGAAACAAGGCTTGAACCCAAGAAATTTGCGTGATTGATACCACATTGAAGCACTTCATCTAAAAGATTAATCTGTTAGAGAATGCCACATTATATAATTCGAATATTGTTTTCAATTGCTTGAATATTTATATTCATGGTGTGACTTCTTTTCTAGGTGTGGTTTCCATTCCTACTAATATGATCTTATTTCAAAGTTATCTAGGTTAATTTTATGCTGAATACAACTATACATACTTATTTATCTACAAGCATATCTACCGAATACTCATTAAACCTTGTGAACATGTACCCATTTAGATACATGTATCTAATCTTTTCTTGTATGAATACTGTTGTAATTCACGGATTTATTCTAGGATATTTTAATTAGTTTCCTTAATTTAAAGATTCAGGCAGCATATTACCCTGTCAAGATTTGCTGTTATTTATTCCTTGATTTTGTGAGATATTATCTCCCATAATCATGGGATTTTATTGTGTTTCATTATAGCAAATTTGTCTCTGCTTTTTGTATATCGATGTGTATTTTTTTCCAATTGCAAAATAAGAGAATAAGAAAACTTTCTGTCAAAAAATTTCAAATAAAATTATTTGTCTTTTTTCTTTCTCAGTTATTATTATTATTATTATTATTATTATTATTATTATTATTATTATTATTATTATTATTATTTTGTAGCAACGAAAATATTCATCCTCAACTTCATGACTTTTAATACTTAAACATATTGTAGCTGGTCATGCTACAGAATCGTTTTCAGATTTTGTTGTGGGACATGGCGAGTTATGGTCTGCTCAACTGTTGTCTGCTGTTGTCAGAAAGGTGACCCTGATATGCTTTCCTTTTACAGAATTCACAATTTTTCCAGGTTGTTTGAATCAATGTTTTTGTATCTTTGTCAATAAGTTTCCCCTCATGTTATAGAATGGATTGGACTGCACTTGTATGGACACCAGAGAGGTCCTTGTTGTAAATCCGACAAGCTCTAATCAAGTGGATCCAGATTATTTGGAGTCTGGCAGAAGGCTTGAGAAATGGTATTCTCACAATCCATCTAACACCATCGTTGCAACTGGGTTTATTGCCAGCACTCTTCAGAATATACCTACAACCTTAAAGAGAGATGGTAGTGACTTCTCAGCTGCAATTATGGGTGCTTTATTCAGAGCACGTCAAGTCACTATTTGGACTGATGTCGATGGTTTATATAGTGCTGACCCTAGAAAAGGTTTGTTTGACTTGTTCACATGCTGTCTCACTTGTACTACACTAAAATCACTTCATTTGAATAGTAGACTTCTGGTCCCTTTCAAACCTGGCAAGGAGATACTGCATCCCTGTTGCTCTAGACCACTTTCTTAGCAATATTACATTAGCATGCGTGTTAGAATTGAGATTTCATGTAAGTTTTTAACATTTTTTTATATCATCTTTGTCAGTTAGTGAAGCTGTGATACTGAAGAAATTATCTTATCAAGAGGCATGGGAAATGGTATAGTCAATTCTTCTTTGTTACCATCCAAAGTTAATGAACCTCATATTTAAATGTTGTAATCATCAAATTGTTTATGTATGCAGTCATACTTCGGGGCAAATGTTTTACATCCTCGAACTATAATTCCCGTTATGGTATATGATATACCAATTGTCATAAGAAATATTTTCAACCTCTCAGCATGTGGAACCATGATCTGCGGTCGTGCTGGCTGTGAAAATGAAAATGGTCAAAGAATGGAATCTCCAGTTAAAGGATTTGCAACAATTGACAATTTGGCCCTTGTAAATGTTGAAGGGTGTGCTTTTAATTCATCTCATGCTGCTATCTGCCAGGGTGCAGTTACACTTTTTTATTTTCTTTTTCCGTCATGGTTGGGCTGTTACTTGCAATTTTTTTTGTAGAACTGGAATGGCAGGGGTTCCTGGAACTGCCAGTGACATTTTTGTTGCTGTGAGAGATGCTGGAGCTAATGTAATCATGATATCCCAGGTAATTTTTTTAATAATATCAGTTCGACGCAGAATGTCATATTTTTTATCAGTGAATCTCATTGAGAACTTCAATGCAGGCTAGTAGTGAGCATTCTGTGTGTTTTGCTGTGCCTGAAAAGGAAGTAAATGCCGTTGCTGCGGCATTAGAGTCTAGATTTCGTCAAGCTTTGGATGCTGGACGTCTTTCTCAGGTCTTACCTTTTTAATTCCTACTAACAGGTGTTACGGGCTATCATGTGAATTCATCTTGAAGTGTTCCACTTAACTGTTACATGTACTAGAGGAGTGTTTAATAATGCAAGTTTCATGTTTTGTTTTCTCCTTGAAGTTTGTACTCACAGATATTAATTGCTAAATTGTTATGTATTCCACTGGCTTAATTTTCTATATTGTACAGACATAATGAAAGCAGAATTTAATATGTTCCTCTGTGAATGTTGAATTTTAAAACCTGCTGTTTTTCCATATCAACAAGGTTCATTAATGTACATCTATATTCTCTTTCAAGTTTAGTATTTGACAACAAAAAATTTATATTTGGTGCTGGAGGAGATAAAGTTGATGATCATATCATATGAACTAGATTTTATTAGTGTGCGAGTTATAGAAGTGAAACAAGTGACACCTTGTATATTTGTGGCTTTTATTTACCCAACCCTGTGGGACAGGAATATGCTGTATCACTTATTTCAAGGCAATGACTACTGAATCATACTACCCATGACACAGTCAATTGCAAATTGAGGTTTAGACATTTTTAATCCACACTACCTGTGTGGACAATAGGCTGTGGTTAATTATCCACTTCATAAACGTTGCTAAATGGCCTGAATGGCTTAGCTTCTCTTGATGTCTGATAATATAATGTTTTTTCTTCATGACTACATTAATGTTCAGCAAAATATTCTGTTTCGTTCATACTCCCTAGTTTGTAGAGAGTTTCTATTCTGTCTATTTTTCTTGATATTCAAAGAATCTTTGCAGATTGCAGTAATTCCAAACTGTAGTATTTTGGCAGCAGTTGGCCAGAAAATGGCAAGTACACCTGGAGTCAGTGCTACGCTTTTTAATGCACTTGCTAAGGTTGGGAAACTTATTGATCTTCGCAAATTTGTTTCACTTCACTTATTATCATGTACAAAGTGCAATTTTATTATTACTCTGGTTAAGTAATTTGCTCTTAAATGTCTGAAGAAGTGTCAACATATCTCATCTTTTGCCTAATTCAATGTTTTATATGTGATTTCATTGTCGATTTTCGTGCTTGGGAGGGATCAACATCCAAATAAACCATGCGCTAACTTGGAGAAACTACCAGTTTAAAAGTTTCTCAACGTGGACTAAAGCCCCGTATATTGAATTACACTTCCTTAATCATATAGATGCTCTCTTGACCACTCTGGCCATGAATTTTTGCAGGCTAATATCAATGTACGGGCTATAGCTCAAGGCTGCTCTGAGTATAATATTACTGTAGTTATCAAGCGAGAAGATTGTATAAGGGCTTTGCAGGCTGTCCACTCAAGATTTTATCTATCTAGGACAACAATTGCAATGGGTGTTATTGGACCTGGGTTGATTGGTGGCACATTGCTCGATCAGCTTAGAGACCAGGTTATCATCAGAATCTTAATTCTTTTTTTTTTGCATTAGCATCTGTAGTTGTTGGACTGTGTATCTGTGTACCATGTTCTCTATACCTGAATGAGTTTGAGAAACCGAAATTGTTGACCGCGTGATAATGTTGGTATGGCCTTTTATAAAGAAAATGTTTTAACTTGATCAAATATTCACTCGGGGTTTTTGAAATCTGAGTGTCTTCTAAATTTTATCATTATATGTATCCACCTCTTCACGGCGTTCCACTTTTCTGATAACAAGCTTATTACCCATCAAAGTAGTTGATCATCAACATTATTGCCCTTCAACTCAACCCAAATCAACAAAATGGTATCCTACACTCTAAGGGTGATTTGCCAATGCTCGCTGTAAACTGGGAAAACATTTATTTTTACCTTCGCATTTTATTTAGATGAAAGGATTGAACTTGGTGAACCAAGCGAGGACTGGGCTATATGAATTATTTAATAGATCCTTAAACTTTGTCATAGTTTTTCAACTGAAGAAACATGGACATAAATGCCACATGATAGGGACACATGGGTATGGCATTTTCCACAAAGTTGCTTACCGCAAGCTATAGTCATGCTGAATAAAAAGTAGATTTGCATGAATGTGTCATCCCGTCTGTTTATGCTAGTATGGCATTTTGCAGGGCTGGCACAATATGGGAACCCCAGTTTCAAATTTTTATCATCAAAGTTTTTTGGTATAAATTAAATTTGAATAATTAAATTGATTTCAAAAATAAGTTAGGCTGGGGATTCTTTAATAGAGTAATAGGATTATTGAAGAAAAAAATAGTTGATGACATTTGATAAGGCACATTAGAAGTAGCCGAAATATGCCACATGCCATTGAGGGTTCTAAATTATGGACAATCAGTTTCTTACTTTTTGATTTTTTCCTCATTTAAACCTTTTGTTTCCATTTTGTAATCCTTTGAACCTAAAATTTGTCGTGGTAAAATCAAGTCATTTTTCTTGGGGCTGAGTAAGAAAAAAACTTACATTTACTGAATGGAGAATTGGCCAGTTTGTTCATGTTTTCTTTCTTCTATTTTTTTACTTTTTAGCTTTTTAAGTAAATTTAGTTTTTTTCTTGGTAGGTAAATAAAATTACGATAAATTTATACACTCACTCTAGCCTACTTATCAAAACTCAACTGAAAAGGACTGTCAATTCAGTTCAGTTTCATACCAAACCATACGGTTCTAAAAGTCAAAATTTGACCAGTTAAGTACTGTGCCCACACCTATATTTTCTGGTTTTAAAATTACATTTTGATCTCAAAATTACAAATATCCAAGTCCATTCCATTTGACATGTCTAGCACAGATTGAAGAGTGTTCATGCTTCATAGCTTTCCACCAACGCTTTCGACTTTTCCCCCTTTTGGGGTCCGTCACTACTTCTTCCAAATGTATTTGCAAATTGATTCTCTTAAGAATTGCTTTTCATTATATCATTCCTTGTTAATATCTTAGGAATTCGTGTTATTGGATAAAGTGCAAACTTGAGACTGCAAATATTTGCCCAGTTTGAAATGTGGATGGGTTATAGATAACCATGTGAAGTCCAATTTGACACACCTTCTACACCATTTACCTGATTATGGCACTGAAATATTTTCTATCCTGTTGGGACATTGTAGATAACTTTGTGAAGTCCAATTTGACACACCTACTACACCATTTACCTGATTTGGCACCAAAATATTTTCTATCCTGTTGTGACATTGAACCATCCATATACAAAATCCATTCCATTTGACATGTCTAGCTTTTTAAAGTTAGGGAGTCGTAGCTATGATAAAAGGACAGGTAAAATTCAGTTATCTGATTCACATGAAAACACGATAGGTATATGACAGGAATCGCTTTCTGCCAGTATCATCTCTACTGGAATTTTCAGAGACCTAATTTGTGTTCTTTTATTCGTTCTTGTTAATCTCAATCTTTAGCCCCTGTTTGGTCCGGATTAAAATCTGATTTTAATCCAAATCAAAGTCAAATAATCAATATTAACCACATCTTTCATGGGTCTCACAACTTTTCAATCACACATTTCAAAAACTTCTATCACAATCTACAAAAATATAATTTCAATATCCACCAAACACCCTCTTAATCTGTATTGCCAAGACTAATGGATAGTTGTACCACAATTCCTTGATTCACTATTTTTTTGAATTATTTTTGATGGGTTTAAGTCATCTCTCTCTGCAGTTTTTCTTCATTGTGAGTTTGTTTTTTCAAATTTATGAATCTAGAAGCTCCTGTGTACACTCTATTCACATCTGCTGTTCAAGCTGCCTTTTCAATCCTATGCAGGCAGCAGTCCTCAAGGAAAATTTTAACATTGATATGCGTGTGATGGGTATCACTGGATCAAGGACAATGCTCTTGAGTGATGCGTAAGTTTCGAGATTTCAGTGAAGATTGTTTTATTGATTTTCTACATTTTATTACCGATATCTACATTAAACATGTCCCCTGATGAAAGTAAATAGCTTCCATCTATTTCAAGTATTTATAAAAGAATTAGTTAACCCACAGCCGTGTGATATATAGAAGATTGATTTGTTAGAAGAGATATATCTTTTCAGCTTAAGGTTGACCTTAACAAATTTGTTTTGATAATAGCTTACAGAGAGAAATTTATGTTGTCTAATTGGGAAACTAATAGCATTATTTGGAGTATTATATGTTTAAGTACGACTTTCAAATAAGGACAGTCAAATTAAGGCTTGAGTCCCTTATCCAATAAGTTCCCCTAGACTGCATCTTCTAATGCATCCATCAGGCACATTTCTCTCTCAGAGGGTATGATAAACTGAAGTTCAATTCGAATCTGAACTTTATGTCCCTGCCCCCTTCAACATCTGTTATATTGTAGATTTCATTCTCTCGTGGTTTCCCATCCTTTGAGCTACTTCTGTCTCTCTACATAAATGCCAAACAGTGTTTCTTATGTTTTTGCATTTTGTTCTATAGCTTGTATATATGTCCAATCAGTTAGATATGCATCAGATCTCTGATATGCTTGGCCCTAAAACGTTGGCGTTGATGATTTTAGGGGTATTGATTTATCGATATGGAGAGATCTTCTGAGGGAAAAAGGAGAAAAAGCCGACATGCATAAATTTGTTCAACGTGTGCATGGGAATCATTCCATCCCAAATACTGTCTTGGTAGATTGTACAGCAGACTCGTATGTTGCCAGCTATTACCATGATTGGTTGCGTCGAGGCTTACACATAATCACCCCAAATAAGAAAGCCAATTCAGGACCACTTGAGCAGGTAACTATCTATTCACATAATTTGGCTTGTTGTAGTAGTAAAAATAGCTGAATTTTGGTAAGCTTAGTTTATATGTTAGATCATCTGCCTGTCCTGTTCTGGTTGCATTGCATCTCTCTCTCTCTCTCCCTCTCTGTGTTCCGTAATGTGAGCGGACTGCACTCTGTTTCTTTCTTTCGATATTTAGCAGTGTAACCCTTTTTTTCGAGAGCGTTCATTTTTCTTCTTTTCTTTTAAACAAGTGTGATTCCATTTTGGTTTTATTCCCTTTTTGGGACTGAATCCAGTATTTGAAGTTGAGAGCTCTTCAACGACAATCCTATACACATTACTTCTATGAAGCAACAGTTGGAGCCGGTTTACCAATCATTAGCACTTTGCAAGGTCTGCTCGAAACTGGGGACAAAATATTGCGAGTTGAGGGCATTTTCAGGTGAGTGATGCCTGATACATTAATCGATTTCAAATTCCTACTATACAAACTTTTTGGAGGCATTTCAATGTTGGTCACACTGCTATGTGCACTAGCAACAATTAAAATGCTTCTGCATGCCATGAAGTTTCATTTCACTCACTTCACGTGATAATATGCTCATGCAGTGGAACCCTAAGTTATATATTTAATAACTTCGTGGGCACTCAGGCATTTAGTGAGGCAGTGAAGGAAGCTAAAGAAGCAGGTTACACTGAACCAGATCCTAGAGATGATTTATCTGGAACGGATGTCGCAAGAAAGGTATACCAGTTAATTTTTATTTTGCTTTGTCATTTACCTCATGTCTGGTTCCGTAGTATCCAGTACAATGGAAAGCCATTGAACAATGTGAATATATGTCCTGAGCCGTACGACTGTGAGCTAGATGTATGTTTTGAGATTCCTCCAGAAACATGAGACATTTTAATAGCCACATGCCTTTGCAATTGCCAAATCACAGGAAGTGACTTCTGGTTTTGGATTCTACAGACATCCAGCTATCCTATAGAACACCAAATTTTATCTGGTTCTTCACATGGCTTGTAAAAATTCATCCTCCTAACAAAATGAACTAATCAAGTGCTTGCCGTGTGGCTTACCGTGATTTCAACTAATCAAGTGCCAGCAACTGCACTGTCTGCCACCAAACTATGTACTATAAATGCACTTGCAGTTAAATATTTTTTCTCATTTAGTGATTTAAGTTGTGCAGGTCATAATTCTTGCTAGAGAATCTGGATTAAAGCTAGAACTATCAGACATTCCTGTCCAGAGCCTTGTGCCAGAACCATTAAAGGCAAGAATTTTGTTGTTTACTTAATGGAAGCACCACTTCATCTGTGATGTTGTTTTCTGATGGTTTATTTCAGGCTAGTTGTTCGGCTGAGGAGTTTATGCTGCAGCTGCCTCTATACGATCAAAACATGGAAGGGAGAAGGCAGGAAGCTGAAGCTGCTGGGGAAGTGAGTATCTCTAGTCCTAAATACCGAACTGGAACTTTTGAATAGGATATAAAGCTTTATTTCATTGCTGTTAAATAAGTTTCATTATCTGATAAGCATAAAATATGTGAAGGTGTTGAGATACGTTGGCGTAGTGGATGTTGTCAATCAAAATGGAACTGTAGAACTGCGAAGATACAAAAAGGAGCACCCATTTGCACAACTTTCTGGATCAGATAATATAATTGCATTCACAACACAAAGGTATGAAAAGCAACCTCTTATTGTGCGGGGTCCTGGTGCTGGGGCTGAAGTTACTGCTGGCGGAGTATTCAGTGACATATTGCGTCTTGCATCTTATCTTGGTGCACCGTCTTAAGCTTTTCTTTTTGTTTAGATGGTCTATCTATCATTTTGGAGCCAGATTGTACAGAACCAACAAATTCTTCCTGCCAAATAGAGATTTTGTTGCTTCTGCAGTTATTAAAAAATATTTATACCAAGTGGAATCTTAGTTGCTTAGTTTGGAATGAAGAATGAATGCATATCAATGTATTAGCTAGTAACTAGGCTGTCAGAAAAATGCTGATTTACAGATTAGAAATTATCCGCTTATGTCGTTTTGTAATCAATTACCGTATGAAGATCAATCTCCATCAGTATTTTTGTATGTTGTGTTTACGTGTTACTACTTTACAGTTTCTGTACAGGCTGCTGCATATACCATGATCATGGAGGGGTTTTGCGAATAAAAGTGAATGTAGCTTGAATAGTCTGAGCGAGGGTTGATCAGAACAGCCCCATTACAATATACTATCTTGCCCTTACGTTTAGTTATTGGCACATTTTTATGGAACTCTAAGAATCTCATGACTGGTCGAATGTTCCGTCTTCTCGACTTTGTTGATCTTTATCACATTCCACGTAAGGATAGAGAAATGGAAATTGAAATCGATACATAGATAGAGATGTGTGCACGTTTGCCTCTATTTTTATCCGAGAATCAGCTTTATTGCTTCTTCATGTTCTTCTTTATGCATCCATTGGAATTTAGGTCCAAACTGACACACAATACTTTATGGCGTGATGGGTCAATTCAAAATTTGTAACTTTATACCACCTTTTAGGACATTGACGGCAAGAACAATTTTTTATTTTTTATTTTATTTTTATATGCTAGTGTATATCACAACTACTACAAGAAATTTAAAGCAAAAAAACAAAAGTCAATTTGAGGAATTTACGAGTAATAATGGATGAATATTAACTCTCATTAAATTAACTTAATCAAACTTGGCTATTAGTACTTGATCAATCACGTTCACATGCATCGTTCATCTTCAAAATACATAGTACAGCATTTAAAGGTTGCATTTGGAGCACCGAATTAGACCGTATAAGGAATAAAGTTATGAGAAGTAAACATTACTAAGTATAGGATATTAGGCGAGTGAGTATGTATATTGTTATGCCTTGTTTGATGAGACTTCATAAATTCTACGTGGCAGGCGAACTTATGCTCGTACTCCATGTCACTTTGCTCAAGAGGCAGTTTGGCCAAACTCTCATGAAGAGGCGAATGCAAGCCCCATGAGTCCATACAATACCATCCCTTAAAATCCTCCCCTTCCCCCACTAGAGGCTTTGAAATACGTGAGGAGACATATTCTCGCTAAGAGTGACCTCCTTGTAGAGAAGAAAGACACATTCCAATTGACTCCATGTGTTTGGAAGAAGCTGGGTATGAGCAAGGTTATACTACCTAAGTATATATCTAAATAATGAGCGTGAAGGCAACCTCATCCTAGCACTAAGAATCGCCTTACTCATAGCCACGCACCCTTTCCTAGGGAAGCAGGCTCGTTCATCGGGGGTCGGAATGAACATCTCTACTTTATTAGGGATCTTATAACGCTCCCTAAAGGTTTCTAGTTCGTTCTTTTCTATGCAGGTCGGCAACAAGGAAGTCTCCTACCTTATATCATAATCTATTAGACCCTCCTGCATCATCGAGGCAATATGGGAACTCCTATCACCTCCATAATCCTCTCCGTAGGAAATACTAGAGGCAACCAGTCTCGACGCATATCATCACTATGTCAGCTTTCCCAAGAGAACCCCCTTTGGTGTTTGGTTTCGAGAAAGTGGCCATCTAATGAGTTTTTAAGTCAAAAATTGACGAAAAATGGTATGTGACTTACACAAATATTAAACAGATCAAAGAAATACCAAGAATTTTGGATTGTGACTGCCAGAAAGTGATTTAAAGTTGTCGGAGAAATACCAAGAATTTTGGATTGTTTGAAGGTTTTTTGGCAAAAGTAAAAGGTATAACAAATTGCCGAGGCATCCTTTTATAGGCAATTAAGACGAACCTCAGCCATTAGATAAGCATTACCCAATCTAAGACGTACACATGTACCTTTCATATCAACCGTTAAGTCCAAAGGACACTCGTTGAAATTTGAATGGACGACCAAGATTAAATCGTGCTCAGCAATTGTGCGCGAATCGCGTAGCCTCTACCAGTTGCAACAGATTGTTATCATTTCGCATTTAATGAGCACGCAATATGCGTATTGAAAAAAGGAAAACTATTTCGTTGCCGTATCTTGGAAAGGCGAGAAGTTTTCAAATCATTATAGCACGTGTCCCATCAATGTGTCTTCATAGCTGTGCTTCGCGTTTGCCAAAAAGAGCCTATATAGGCTTCAACTCCATCAACAAGCTCACCCTCTTAGTAAGGGTCTCGCCTTAATGAATTTCAACCTTATCATGTGCTTCAACTCCATCAACAGATTCACCCTCTTAGTAATGGCCCTGCCTTAACGAATTTCAGCTTTATTACAGGCTTCAACTTCGTGAATGGGCTCGCCCTCTGAGCAAGGGTCTCTCTGACGAATTTTAGCTTTATCACATGCTTCAATTCCATCAACAGGCTCGTCCTCTTAGCATAGACCTTGCCTTAATAAATTTCAACTTAATCACATGCTTCAACTTCCGTCAACAGATTCATCCTTTTAGCATGGACCTCACTTTAACGAATTTCAACATGATCACATACTTCAACTCCGTCAATAGACTCGTTCTCCTAGGAAAGGCCTCGCCTTAACGAATTTTAGCTTTATCATAGACTTCAACTCTATCAATAGGCTCGCTCTTAGCAAGGGCCTTGCCTTAACGAATTTTAGCAATATCACAGACTTCAAATCTGTCAAAACTTATTAAGATATTTGGAATTCGAGGACAGAAGTGCTATGCTATTTCTTCGGAAAACGTAACACATCCTAAATAGGATAAAGAGCAACTCAACTACGACTACATTTCAACTTAAAAGTCCACGCATTATATGAATAATCAAACATGGACTTTGAGGACTATTGATATGCTTCGTCTGACGAGGCTTTAGAAATCCAACGTGGTAGGCGAACTTGGGCCCACACTCCACGATACTCTGCTCAAGAGACAGTTTGGCCGAACCCTTATGAAGATGCCGAAACTATATGAATAATCGATCCCATTTTTCGGAGTTGACCCCGTATGGAGAACCGAACCCTCATGACGGGATGAAGCTACAAGGGGCTTAGCAGGAGATCTTTTGTGCAATCCTTAGTGATGTGACAATTCATTGCTACCGCCATCCTATTCAACCAATCAGGTCAAGTCAAAGCCTTGTGTCAGACTTATAGGCAACAAAATGGTATTGACATTAAATGCTTATGATTGATTGATACCTTTGACAAGAGGTTTCAACCGCATGGATGAGGCCATGCATAGTTTCACCGTACGGTTGGTATCCATCCTATTCTACTATAAAAACTAAAACAATGTGTCATTCCAAAGGTAATGAAAGTTTAGACTCTCAAGTTATAACTTTGCTATCCTTATTCTTATCACGTATTCTTCCCAAAGTCGACCTCCCTTTTTTACATAAAAGGCTCATGTCTAAAGCACTTTCTATACTCATATACTTATTACTTCAATTGACTTGATCATCTGAGTATGTGTGCCAACTCTACCACCATCAGAGGAAGCCACGTATGACTAACGATTTGTCCAAGTGTGCAGGAATCAGGTTTACGTGGACGTAGGTGGCCTTGGTATCTGTTGGCCACGTTGGAGGTACAAGAATCGAGGTCAACATATATATATATATATATATATATATATATATATATTCTTTGATCCTTCATTTAAAGAACTTCATTTATGAAATGGTTATGAAACAAACCTCCGTGCTCTCTTAGCGGTGTAAGGTGTTTCTGCTACTTCGATGAACAAATATTACTTGCGAATGAGGTTAGAGCTTTCTCTCCCATTGTACCTCCGACGTGAGAATTAGTAAGTGATTTAGGAACGTAGACTTAGGAAGAAAAGATAGAACATGTATTCAGATAGCCAAAATTTCAAGACTCATACCTCTCGCCTTAGGAGTATTTATAGGTGTCTGAAACCATATAACTGCTGGGCAGTTATTGTGCTACGTGTCCCACGTAGCACCTCCCACCACCTCCACGTCCTAAGTGGAGGACCTCCACCTATCCAGCGATTAGTTGTGTCCATGATAATCGTTGAACGATTCCCATCCAACTAGACGATGTTTTTATGGTTAAGTGTTGCATTTACCTCATAGTGGTAAATGGCCAAGCATGCAAGTAGAGGGCATTGTAGTGGTAAACAACTTGACATGCAAGTAGAGAGTCTTGTAGTGTTAGACAGCCTTATAATAGTAGGCAGACTAGTATAAATGTAGAAGACCTCATAGTGGTTGATAGTCCAACGTGGACGTAGATGACCTCGTAGTGGTAGACGACCTAGAATGCAAGTAGTGAGCCTTGTAGTGGTAGATAGCTTAGAATGAATGTAGAGGGCTTTGTAGCGGTAGACGACTTTATAATGGTAAACGACTTAGTATGAATGTAGAGGGTCTTAGAGTGGTTGATAGCTCGCGTGAACGTAGATGGTCTCGTATCAGTAGACGACCGTCTAGCATATAAATAGATAGCCTTGTAGTGGTAGACATCCTCATAATAGTAGACAGCCTAGTATGAATGTAGAGGACCTCATAGCGGTCAATAGGTTAGCGTTGATGTAGAGGGCCTCGTAGCAGTAGACGACTTAGTATACAAGTAGAGGGTCTTGTAGTGGTAGACGACCTCATAATAGTAGATGACCTAGTATGAATGTAAGGGCCTCATAGTGGCCGATATCCCAACGTGGACGTAGAGGGCCTCATAACAGTAAACGACCTAGTATGCAAGTAGAGGCCTTGTAGTGGTAGACGATCTAGCATGGGGCACCCTACGTAGAGTGCTCATTGAGTAATCTTCGCCTTGTTGGCCATCGTAGATAATTATTGATGCCATCTAATATCAATTTACTACATCTTTTTGTATTCGGCCTAACTCACCTCCAACATATGTATCATGTTATATGGTGATAGTACAAATGACTATTTTTTGAATGAAAATTAATGAATACTATTCAATACTCATTAATCTATCATAAAAATCCACTCACTACTATTAAGTTCATATAGGATCGAATCCGTATATAACTAAATGTTTTGTGATTAGGTGGTTTAGACGTGTGGTGAAATGTGATTGAAGCTTA
Source organism: Fraxinus anomala (assembly GCA_903798345.1). Classification (NCBI taxonomy): domain Eukaryota; kingdom Viridiplantae; phylum Streptophyta; class Magnoliopsida; order Lamiales; family Oleaceae; genus Fraxinus; species Fraxinus anomala. Next base: position 3,635 of record CAIGRN010002163.1, on the reverse strand, counting down.
ATGTTGATTGGAAATTAATGCGGTTGAAACAAGATAATGAAGTACAAGGTGGTGAGTGCAGATTTTGACAAAAATATCAAATGATGTGGATTGGAAAAGACAGATCCTAAAGTTGGGTGCACTGCCTGCTGTGGATTGAGGTTAGGACCATTAGGCCATTCAGTATCCATGTGATGACATGTGAGCATTTTTTTTTTAATAAGTCAAGAACAAAAAAGTACAGTGGAAGAAAAGAAAAGACCTTAAAACTACTAGCTGTAAGGTTGGGTGGTCCTGTGGAAACACCATTTTAGGTTCAAATCAATTTTAGATTTCTTCTTATCAGGATCCTGTGGTCTGGGATCATCCATCTCATGGTATATACACAAAACTTGTAGTACGTACGCCTACAAATTTTTACAAACATATGTAACATGTTATAGACAGGTTGTGTATTATCATTTTCAAGAATGAGGTTATTGATTTTAATCTTGTAAGTTGCAGCTAATGAAATTTCGTTAAGTTTAAGCCAATCTCTCAAGTCTCAACCAAATAGATAATATGTTCCTCATGTCGTGGCTGCCGAAGATTCATCTGTGAAGACGACAGTGAGTTATTAAAAAGAAGAAAAGCCCCACATCAAACAGTAGATTCTCCTGAGGCATCCCCCCCTATGGTTCGTGTACCCTAAATCACACCCAAATGGATCCCACAATATCTAGATTCTGCACAAAGTTAAACAAGCCTATCATTTCCCAACTTTTCGTTATCCCATTTCAACAGTACCGTTTCTCTCTTGTTCTTTTTCCCCCCAATAACAAGTATATATACCCTTCCCACTCTTCACTCCCTCCACCATCATTCCCATTTGCTCTTAATTTATCTTCTCCTCCTATACCAACATTACTTAGTTGAGGAGCAAAAGCATATATATTTAAAATTATTAGTCCTACTAAGAAAATCATGTCAGGTGTTTGGGTATTCGAGAATAATGGTGTGATAAGGCTAGTCGAGAATCCAGCGGCCGAGCAGCAGGGTGATGGAAGGCATTCGAAAAAGAAGATGTTAGTGCACTTGCCAACAGACCAAGTGGTGTCATCGTACAATTGTCTAGAGCAGATTCTGAGGGATTTAGGTTGGGAAAGGTATTATGGGGGTGATCCAGACCTGTTCCAATTCCACAAGCACTCTTCCATTGATCTTATTTCTTTACCTAGGGACTTTTCCAAGTTCAATTCCATTTACATGTATGATATTGTAGTCAAGAATCCCAATGTCTTCCATGTTCGTGACATGTAATTAACTTGTGTAATAGCTACGTCTAGGTTTTCACACTCTTGGTTGTCCTTGTCCACTTCTCACCTACAATAAATGAGCTAGACAAGATTCATATATATGCCAGGTCTTTGCCAAAAGTTTCATTGTTCATATGCCGAGTCTTGGGGAAAATGCCTGTAGATATTAATTTGTATAGCAGCGAGCCATATCTTCTACGTGTATTACATCCATTTTTTCTTTCAGTGAAATGTTTGTTTCTTATAATGCGTTGGTATGGTAGGTTATTGGAGTCGATTGTTTAGGGTAATCCAGTGTCGTTTGTAATTTCAAACTTATCACCAATGATACGTTTGTAAGAAATTTTAAGATAGTCACTAAAGTAGTTTATAAAGGTTTCACATATGGTGACTTGATTAGAAAAACTCATGAAATCCTACCTATTGTTGTTAAGTTCTCAAAAGTGAACTTATCATATGCGATGCGAGACATTATCGTGTTCTCATAAGAAAAAAGAGAACTCTTACATGTCAAAAAGGATTTATAGTTGTATGTGAAAATTAGGTCATGTCTTATCCTCTCTCGAAATTTAAATCAATTATTATATGTGCATTTTTTATTTTTATTTTTGTAGAAACAGGATAATGTTGAGTATTTTACGAAGTAACATTTAGTGAAAATTAGGAACATTAATCTTAAAATTGAAGGTCAAAATGTCCTCACAAAAGATTGTGACTTATTTTAGAACACCAATCTTGAAAATTAAGGGCTCGTTTGAGCTTTAAACGGATTGATCAACTTGTTTGAACATAATTGTGTTTGATGTTCTATTGGACCTAGAATTTCAATCTTAGATAGTCAACCTTTCAATGCCAACATGCTAAAAGAATTAGTGAAGTTCTTGTTGAAGATGGCAAATACATTAGTTGATAATGATTAATGGAGACATTTATGATCACATGTTGAAAAACAAAAAAAGTAAAATCCCCTCCAAGATGTTCGGAGATAAAAGCGAAAGTATATATAAAAGAAAGAACATTGGTGATTGCAATTGTTCCAATACAAGTGTCAAATTGGCAAGCAACAATTTTAACCATACAAATAAATATATAAAGATATTGATTGTGCTTTGAAAGAGACGTGCATGAATATAATTTGTGAAAATGATTATGGGATGAAGTTTCCAACAAGTTGGTACCCGATGGATCCAATCGTAACAAAGATTTGATGTTTTGACATTCAACAAGGGCACGGTTGTTCACGTGAACTGGATTGTTGAAAAATTCAGCTTCTCATGGGGACACGGTTGCACGTGCATGGCTTATCAGCATCTTATATATAAAAATATTCACTAGTCCCAATATTGTGTCGGTGTGGGAGCGGGACCAATCAAAATTCATACATATGTACTCCTGACGCAGCTCGAAACAAGGAATTTAAGCGAAAACCTTAAAAATACGATTTTTATATTCCACCAAATTATGAAAAAAATTAAACTTACAAAATTTTATTAATGAAAAGTAATAAAAAACAAGAAGATAATTCTTTATTTATAAGGGTTTATATGAAACCTAGTTTAAAAAGTATTACTCGTATCGTCCTCTTTCCGGAATGTTAGTATAAGCCCAAACTGAAATTCGAATGTTCTCTATCACTTACTTTTTTTCCATTTTGATCCAATTCTTCAACAATATGTTCTATATTAGTCCCTTCTACCTCCGAAGAACTCGACCAAGAGTTATAATTTGGATATAAATACTCATCATCTTTATGAAAATCATACAAATCTGCCACATAAAAGCTGGTAAATCAATAATGTAGGCATTATTATTAATTCGCTTAAGTACTTTGAAAGGTCCATACTTTCTTGGTTTCAGCTTGGTCTCAGCTAGTCGATGTGAATTTACTGCCTGTCGCAGGTACTCAAAAGTAATACCTTAACCTCTACAACTAATGTAGTAGTGGAAGTAAGGGTCGATTCTACGAAAAGTATGTAATTTAATATTTTATACTTCGTACAATGATTGCGGGGAGTTTTTGTATGCAAACAATTGTAAAGAACGCAATCAATAACAATGAAAATTAAATTAACGAAAATAATCAAAAGACCAACACTGGTCTAAGTCTACATCCATCGTCGGAAATCCACAATTGATCATATATGAAAGGATAATTCAATTCATATTTTGAATATTCATCGTTGGAATTGATTCTTGTTTCTCCTTAATTTTAGTTAGTTAGAAACTAACGTTCTAATTAACCCTAATTATTAAATAACCCCAAACCAGCGCTCAAGATTTAATTTAATAACAACTTTACACAATAGAGAAATCGATGAACTAGATAACACAAACATCAGTGATTGCATTCAATCTATTTAA